>JAGGAV010000005.1:0-154843 GCA_017657295.1 Termitomyces sp. DKA64 | reverse complement strand
GCGACGACGACAAGCACTCCTACCACCGCCTCTTCTACCCACAATATCGTCCCCCGCCGCCCCCGCCCCAACAGCCCTCCTCCACGTCCGCCTCGTCCCCCTCTGAGTCCACCAGCTCCCCAGCTGTAGACGACCCCACCCCGCCGCCCTCCACCCAGCCTCCCGTCCTTGATCACATCCACGATGCCCATGACGGCCCTACTTCCCGCAGGGGTTTCATCAAGACCCTCAAATCCCCTTTCACTCGCAACAATCGCCCTCCAGCAGACAAGCCGCCACGCACGGTACGATCAATCGTCTTTTATGCTTTTCACCCCACTCACGTTGCCCCGAAAGCCCCCAGCTGTCGAACTCCCCCAGAGCACGAGCACTGACAAGATTGTTCTCCCAGCCATGAGCACTGGCAAGACTATCATCGTAGTCACTACAGATTCCGATTGGTATGTCACCGTCGATATCAGTGGTGCTCCCAACGCTGCCTTTATTCGTGAGCGCATTTTCAACAAGGTCCGTCCATCCTGGCCTTCTGCCTGTCCGCACAAATCTCACCACCAGCAACAGCTCAACATCCGTGAGGAGGACCAATCGCGCTTCGCCGTCTACCAGACCGAAATGGGTGCATATGCCCTGGGAGAACCTTTGACTGATGAACGCCTACTCGCCTGCTGCCGCAACAAAGGCGACTCCAGGGGATCGCTCAAGTTCTTTGTTACAGACTCCTCGTCTCCCGTCCACAATCGCCCCCTGCAACCTCAGCGCCCTTATTCTCCCACAGTCCCATCTCTGCCGCCGCCGGCATTGCCATCATTCAATTCCAATTCCGGCCCTCTGCGACCGAAACGCCGCTCACGACAGGAAAGTGTTTCTTCTGCAAATGAGCAGCACATACTCGAAAGTACAAGCGGATACGAAGCCGATCTCGATAATCCTGATCGTGATCGCGCTATTTACAAGCCAGTTCCACCACCCCATCCACTCCCTTCTCCCCCCCAACATCTAGCATCGAGCAATACCCCTCCATCCCCTCGACATGCTCGTCGACCCAACGGACCACCCCCGCGACCCAGTTCGCCGCACCTTCGGCCTCCGAGACTGACTTCGCCGCCTCCAACGGAGACCTCTCGCCTTGAAACCGACACTCCTGATATCAAACAATTTAATGCTGCACCTCTGCTTTCGCCCAGTCGGCCAGCTTTCAAGACTGACGAGAACGTTGTCTTATCTTCAGCGTATAGTTCTCACGGTCGTACAGGTTCAGATGCAACAATTGACCATGAACAAATGTTGCGGGCTACAGAACAATACGGCGACGTGGGAAGGCAATCGAGAACTCGACCATATGCTTTGGGAGCCGTGCTTCGACCACGACCTTCAAAAGATAACATTTCTCCCTCAAAAGATAGACGAAACCGATATGCACCCGAAGAAGACCCTGCTCGATCCGAGTCTTGGGTTGTCGTATCATCTCAGGTTGGTCGCCCCGATGACCAGGATCCCGTTTCACCTCCTACGCAAGAAACAACTGCCAATGTTCTGCCATCTCACTCTGCTGCTCGACCGTCTCATCCTTCTTCACGTCATAAGGTAACGTCTCCGTACTCTGGCCGCTCCGTTGCCCTTCCTGTCCCTCCTCTACATCCACCTCCAGTTCCTACGCCTGCGCGCGAGGCACGTGAGACACGCCCACCGTCTTCACGTCCTTCTGCAGGTGTTCCTCTACCATCTAAACTTTTTGCCTGGAGGGGAGAACAAAGAACGATTCCCTCGACTAACCAATGGACCCGCATGCCAAAAGGCAGCAAAAGTGTAGACAATCTCCGCGCACTTGCCCATCCCGCTACTTTACAGCAGAGCACAACACGACGCCCTGCGCCTCTACCTATGAGCCGGCCCTCGAAAGCACCCCTCGTTCCTTCATATTCTCCATTCTCATCGGGGCCGCCCAGATCGTACGACTCTCGAACTCCTCCACGACCCTTGCCAATGCGAGGACCTTTCTACGGCAGTACTGGTGAACTGGGACGAGACGCCTTCAACTCCCGTGGCACATTCTACAATATGTTATCACCTATTCAAGATCCATACCCGCGTCCCCAATCTGCGTCGGGAGATTCCGTGAATTCTCTCACAACACATAGACATCGTATCCAGTCTCCCACATATACTGGAGCAGATTCAGGAGACCACACTCGATCTCCACGCGCTATCTCTCCTGGCCGTTATCCATACTCTGCTTCTCGGCTGGACAAGAGCCTTTCGAACCGCTCTGATAGGTCGTCAGATGTGCAAAGTGGAGCTGAGACTTCCTACTCGACCCCACCCCACACACCAATCAGCCCTCGAAGCCCACTAGGTCCGAATCGGGATCAGGCCAGTTCTTCGCAGCCGTCGACATCGGACAGCAAGGTTAATGGCTTACACGAGTTGCAACGAGGCTTGGAGTCAACCTTGCGGCCAGAAGATCAACAATGGTTCGGGGTTACACTGAATGGCTTATCTGAAGGAACCGTTGTTGCATCGCGAGCACAGGAGAATGGAAGGACTGCAAGGCTAAATACTCCTCCAGGAACGTCCGAGATGTCTGGGTCGACGTTCACCAAACACTACGAATTAGATCTCGACCTTGATGATTACGGGACATCCATCTGGAAGAAGCGTCCGACAGCTGATTTAGACGAACCCAAGTCCATCTTACGCCCGCCTCTCAAAGTACAGATTGACACGGTCGACCCGACTTCTTCCAACTCGACTTTGCAGCAGAACACGCAACAACTATCCTTTGCTCCCCCTCCACTCCCACCACCTCGTCGGCCGGTCACCCCATCGCAACTTGACTTGCATCCTCCAGCTCAAGTTCATCAGAGACGTCCTCCCACCGGCCCTTCAAATAGCCCAAGAAGCCGCACCTTTACCGATCGACAAAGCTCAACATGGGCCACACGCCCACCTCCTGAAGACGTCTATGAGAGACTCGAAGAGTTTTTCCCCGAACATGACCTCGATAAACCAGTCATAGAGGCCAGCTCCGGTGGAACATCTCCTACAGCGGTGGAACCATCAATACTTGTTCCGCCCACTCCTGCACCGCCAGAGAGAGAAAAGATACGCGCGCGTAACAAAAAATCAATTCGCATTGTCGCCGAGGAACACAAGAGACTGATCGACCGGTCTTCGCGCGGGGATGCTGCTTCCTACTCAAATGTCCTCAGGAAGCGCAGTACTAAGTTGTGGGGAAGCAAGCTGGAGGAAGTCACGTCTGCGCAGGTAAAGATGCCAATGTTAGGGGGTTATTCAGCGCCGGATTCTCCTTCAAATGGCAGTAAGTGATACTGGTCCAGATATTAATTAACGTTATTCATTGAAATTCAGGTACAGCTACGTTCAAATGGGTTAGGGGAGAGCTAATTGGTAGAGGAACCTACGGACGGGTCTATCTTGCGCTCAACGCAACAACCGGAGAAATGATTGCTGTCAAGCAAGTTGAATTACCTCGAACCGCTAGCGACAAGAGCGATTCGCGACAAACCAATGTCGTACAAGCCCTGAAAATGGAAAGCGAGACCTTGAAGGATCTTGATCACCCCAACATCGTACAGTACTTGGGTTTTGAAGAAACGCCCGAAAACCTGAGCATGTCAGTAATTTGTCTGTCATCAGAACGGGTCCCTTACTTATTCTTGTCCCATCAGCTTCCTTGAATACGTTCCTGGTGGTTCGATTGGGAGCTGCCTTTTGAAGCACGGCAAGTTTTCCGAGGAGGTCACAAAGTCCTTCACGGGACAAATTCTGGACGGCCTGGCATACCTCCATTCCAGAGGCATTCTCCACCGGGTAAGGACACACTCAGTGGCTTTAAATAATTCTCTGCTCAATGCCTGGTCATTTGCAGGATTTGAAAGCTGATAACATTCTTGTTGAAATGTCTGGAGTGTGCAAGATTTCCGATTTTGGTATATCCAAAAGAACGGACGACGCCAGTGGAGGGGCCCATACGGCCATGCAGGGAACTGTTTTTTGGATGGCTCCCGAGGTCATCAACACACAGAAGAAAGGTTATAATTTCAAGGCCGATATATGGAGTGTGGGCTGTGTCGTCCTTGAAATGTGGGCAGGTTCACGTCCTTGGACGGGTGATGAGGTAGTCGCCGTAATGTTCAAGGTCTGTTGACTGACCTACCTTTCGTTTTGAATGGCTGATAACGTATCTTAGTTATATTCATCGAAACAACCTCCTCCTGTTCCCCCAGAAGTTCACCTGTCGGAGCTCGCTGACGATTTCCGACGAAAATGTTTTGCTATGTGAGTTCACCATACTTACACCTAGTGGACCTTGACTGAATGGTGTGACTAGTAATCCCGACGAGCGACCTTCTGCGACAGAGCTCAGGAGGCATCCATATCTCGTTCTCCCACCAGGTTGGGTTTTCACGGACTTTTAAATTGGATTGAATCCAGACTACTGCTCATCTATCACATGTACTCATCTTCCCATCCATCTCACATCCATCACTTGTTCAGTATTCAACCTACGTTCCGCATATCTTCGGCTTCATACCATTCACCATCACGGCCCCTACGCTATTCTCACATCTGTGGCAATCTAATGTCCCTAATACCCACGACCATCATTGTTACAGGATTCGGAGTGAGTCCTTGTGTAATCTACTCCTTCTTTTTCCCTTCTAGGCAGCGCTAGATCTACAGGACAGGAGAAAGCTTCTACTAGTTACAGGCATCGCTATCTTAATCTAGAACGTATTACTTCTCAGGCTTGTCAATCCTTCGAGAAGCACAAATTACATTTGGATCCTTAGTTTACCCTATCAGCCGAGCAGGGATGAGATGCACGCGACTCTCCGGATGCCTGACCAGAGCTCAACGATATTTCAGGAGAAAGAGGGATGGCATTTGCATATATTGATATGTATTCGAGACCCTGCTCAATCAAAAAGATACCCAACATGATTCTCAGTACATATTCCGAACCCCTTTGTGTACTGTAGATCCATTGAGATGACATATGTACGTAAGTAATCGGATAAAAGGATGTTTAGTGCGGAGCAACAGGGTGAGTAGACTACACCGTGACTGTGTTCGGGCCCGACCCTCTGCCGTTGGCAGATGTGGCAAGTGACCAGAAGAATGTCATCATCTCTGCTACTAGCACAAATTCATTGGAATCCGCTCTTCCGGAGAGCCAACTTTAGATGCTTCTGTCTTAGACTTTGCTTACGGACAAACTTTGAGTCTACATGGCGTTATCTTGCATCCCAAGCCAAACTGACACTCAGGTCTTGCTAAATGATACTATGTATCGACCTAGGTTGCTTTGTCTATACATTCAACATTCAACAATCCTATTATTTTCTTGCGAGAGTGGCGCAGCCGCCCGTCGCTTGTTTTTTGATAATCAGATCTACTCGGGTTCATGCTCTGCTCCATTCACTCTTGAATTCTGTGATACCGACAGGAAGCGCGGTCTAAGCGAGAAGAAAACGATGCTGTAGCGGTATGAAATGAGGTGTATTTACGGCATACCTTTTCGTCGTAGTCATTCCAATCACCTTCTCCCAAATCGATGTCGGCAAATACTGTGCCAGTTGATCCTCTACATTCCCATGTACCCTGAAAAAACTTAGAGAAACAACGACTAGGATTTTTACACGAAGACTTACTCTTGGATCAAAACCGATGAATTCAAGGCCCCGACACTCGATCACGAGCAGTGGCGCTAACTGGCCATTTTCGGAGCTATAAGGTTGGACGGGAGTAGTATCAAATTTGGCCGAGCTTTCGCGCTTGCCTAGGAGCAGCAGATAGGCACTAGCGAGCAAAGATAGATTCAGTTGCAGACGCACACATCCCACAGCGCCACACGAAATTTGCTGTGCTGCCTTTTCCACCTGTGACCTCACGTTCTTCCTTTGAAGAATGGGGTTACGATCCAAGGCATTCAATCAGGGGGGAGCAGAAAGCATACTTTACGATTCATAGAGACAAATTTGGGATGAACTTCGTGACAGCTATTACACTTCACCTACAAAAAAGAAGATGAGGATCGAGAGCAGAGACCAATGATGTTAACAGGACTTTAAAGAAATATTCAAAGTCTTCCGAAGCGGGCTTCAGATCAGAGACATTCTCGAGTTCAGCTTGTATTGATAGTTTGAGAAACTGAATAGCAAAACTAAGTACAATATGCACAAGACGCCGTTGGTGCGACTCACAACCATAGTTGATACTGATCAAGAGTCGACTATTGTGGATTGTTTTGACTATCGGCAATTATCACGGATTTTGCAAGCTCCTCGACATTTAGACAAAAATGGCGTCGTGTCTTGCTCGTCTAGCACGTACCCGCGCAATCCCCCGTTCCCCGATTTCCTTCACTTCGTCACATCGTCTTTTCTCTGCCTCATCACCTGCCCTCGCACGGCGTGTAAAGCCGGAGGAGAAACTCACCGCAGACCAGGCGTTTGACTTGCTTGATGATGACTTCGACGATGATGACGCGACCTCGGCAGGCCATCTTATGCTGCGCGAACAGCGCCGCGTCCTATACTACCTGCGGCTAATAGAACACGAAATGCCTAAACTCGTCGGTGAGCATTGTTCTAATCGGCGTTCAGACAAAATTTGACACGTTGTACAGCATACCGCAAACCGTATATTCCACCATCGTCAGAGACGCCCCTAGTTGTCCGTTCTCTGGACTATGCGGGAGAAGAGCATCCAGCTACCGCAAAGCGTGTCATCGTGGTGGCTGTTGACGAACTTCCCTTGCGAGGTGAAAATGCCATTCACAAGTTAAAACTTCTGGCAGGTCCAAGGTGGACACCCAATCCTCCTGCCGATGCAGGTGTCCAGAGGGATGCGCCCTGGGGAAACGGATACGTCAAAATATCATGCGAGAACTTTGGGACGCCTGCTATGAATCTTAAATGGGCTAGCGACACTCTAGACCGACTGGTACTTGAAGCAAATGTTCGTCGATATTTTTGCAGCCTTTTTACTCTTTTTCATGACATCACTTCCAGAACAATCCCAAGACTTTCAAGGATGTGCCACTGGATCTGCGTCATGTGCGCTCAAAAATAGAAAAGGCCAAGCGGGGGGACCATCTTCGTGGTCGTCTTCTAAATCGGCCAACTATAGCTGACTTTCCAAAGGCATGGCTGCCGATTGATTACAACCGTCACTGATACTCCATGTATAGTCCCATAATATCATTATCTTTTACAACTGCAAAACTCTACCCAATATTCAACGAGCATATATTACTGCTCAGTTTGGGACTCACAACCAAGCGATTAACATTTTCTATGAACAGGTCAAATCTATCTCAGCACATTCTTTCACTCATTTCCCAAGAACACCGAAGGGTCTGCGTGATATAAAGCAGCAGATAAGGTAGGTCACAGCACTCCAGACCCTTCTTTCTGCAGCCCACATGCGTGAAACCAATCAGTTTCAGCTATCGCGTAGCGCAGAATTCGGCCTCTTTTCCGCCGCGGCGAGAGTACAACCCCCGCAGCTTAGGGGCAGGGACATTTAGAAAGGAGACGTCACGAGCCAGAGACGGAAGGATTTCAAAGCGGAGCAAATTTGACTGTTCGGAAACGTACGACAGAAAGGGCTTTTCCGAACTCGTGTATCGTGACGAAATGTCAAACCTTCCAACGCCGATGACAAACCAAGACGGAGGGCTGTACTAGCGAAGGGACTCTCGGATCCCAAAGACGTCTATTTCGACCATGACTAGAGATATCTACGACACTCTAGGCCTTCGGTCCATGTTCTGCACATTACCAGGCGCTACATCATTTTAAGAGGGTCAAAGAGTGCTGGGAATTTTGTACGTGGATGAAGAATCAAGGGGTAAATTCGCAGGGCGGATGAGATGTTAATGCTGATCGGGACTGTAAGTAGAGCGTTGGTGAAGGGATTTATCTATGACATGAATCACATTACGACGCGCCACGCGTCTTTGGATCGCCTCGCATTGACCACGTTCCTTGCATAGACGTAGTGACAAACTACGATGAAGGCAATGATCTGGGTTGGCTAGGCAGTTGAATGTTCGCTTAGGGATGCTGATGGTTGGTACAATAGTCGCTTCTACTACCCAGACCAAAATTGGACATGGGTCCTGCCACCGTGGCCAAACAGACGCAACGTCGCGCGACTTCTTTCCTCTCCCCCGTCGCAACCGCAGAAGTATTTTTTCCTGTCCTCCCTTCTCCCCCTCCCTCTCACCTTCCCTTCAGATGACGGACTCCTACATCTCCTCACGTAACGGCGACCCTTCCCAACACGCCTTTGCCAATGGTTCCAGCCCCTCGCTGGCTACTACCAACCACACTGCTGCTGCCTCTCCTGTCATCCGTAAAAAGCTGATGGGATACGTGGGCTTCGCCAACCTGCCCAACCAGGTCCATAGGAAGAGTGTAAGGAAGGGCTTCCAGTTCACTGCTATGGTTGTTGGTGCGTCGCATTCTCGTCACGCTTCATGTTATATTTGCTCAACAATGGTAGGCGAGTCCGGTCTCGGCAAGTCCACCCTCATCAACACACTTTTCAACACGACTCTCTACCCTCCTGAGGAGCCCTTGCCTCCTGCAGCGGAGCGGTCCAAGACCGTTGCCATTGAAAGTATCGGCGCTGGTACGTTTTCTCGCGCGGACTCCGAGCCACGTATGTAAACTGACAATTTACGTACAGATATCGAGGAAAATGGTGTCCGACTCCATTTAACGGTTGTTGACACCCCTGGCTTCGGTGACTTTGTCAATAACGATGACAGGTTAGTCCTATACTATCTTTAGCCCCAAGTACTGAGTTTGTTCGGCGTTCCATCTGAAGTTGGAAGCCTATCGTCGAGAACATTGAGTCGAGGTTCGATTCCTACCTTGAGCAAGAAAATCGCGTCAACCGCACCAAGGTCGTTGACAACCGTGTCCATGCGTGTCTTTACTTCATCCAACCCACAGGTCACTCGTAAGCTTAAACACTCACGCTCTCATGAACTTGCCGTTGCTGATACGCATTCTAAGGCTGAAGCAGATTGACATCGAGTTTATGCGCCGACTCCACACCAAAGTCAATCTCATTCCGGTGATTGCAAAGGCTGACACCCTGACTGACGAGGAAGTGGCCGAATTCAAAGATAGGGTAAGGCCTCCAGCGTAAATTCACAACATAACTTATCATCTACTCTCCTAGATCCTGTCCGACATCGCTCACCATAATATTCACATCTTCCAAGCGCCCACGTATGAAAACGAGGACGAGGAAACTATTGCTGAGCATGAAGAGATAGCTAGCAAGATTCCATTTGCTGTTGTGGGCTCAGATAAGATCGTCAAAACTCTTGACGGTCGACAAGTCCGTGGACGTGTCTATCCTTGGGGTGTTGTCGAAGTTGATAATGAAGAACATTGCGACTTCGTCAAGCTTCGCCAGATGCTTGTCAGGACATACATGGAAGAGCTGAGGGAATACACCAACGATGTCCTCTATGAGAATTGGCGGACGGAGAAACTTCTCAGCATGGGTGTTGCTCAGGATTCAAGTGTCTTCAAGGAAATTAAGTGGGTCGTTTCCATTTTCTTATGTGGCTCTCACTCCTTATCATCGTAACAGCCCGGCAGCGAGGTTGCAAGAGGAACGTGTTCAGCACGATGCCAAGCTCGCAAAGATGGAGGCCGAAATGAAGATGGTCTTCCAGCAAAAGGTTCAAGAGAAGGAAGCAAAACTTAAGCAGTCTGAGGAGGAGCTGTACACGCGTCACAGGGAGATGAAAGAGGCTTTGGACAAGCAACGCGCAGATCTCGAAGACAAGAAAAGGAAACTTGAAGGTGGCCGACCGCTGACTCCCGAAAAGGCTTCGGTATGTTAATATTTTCTGTTGTATTAAGTATTTTCTTTTTTGATTTCTTTCTTTCGTAGACCGGCAGGAAGAAAGGTTTCCTGCGTACTTAGGCATTCGAGTGACAACGTCTCAAGTGCAAGAGGCTATTAGAGATGACTCTTGCTTTAGTATATCCATCTCTTTATATTTCAGGCGTCGCTTTCTATATGTATCCTTTACTTTGATACTGTCTACTTCGAGTTCCATTTCTTGTCTTGGTCCCCATTCCTCCAACACTCCTTCACATGGATAATCAATTCCCGCTCCCCTATAGTAGGATTCCTCCGATGACATTTTTGCTTTTACATGGAGTTCTTCTAGTCGCCTCAGACAATATACCACCCATGGCTTTTAACTCTTTTGAGCGCTGTTTCAACAATCCCAGTCGGCCGGGCCAGTGCAAGAAGACAATGTTACCCCAGATGCAAGCCCCCGCCATCCCAGACCCTGTCTCTTGTAGTACAAAGAGTGCTGGATCCCATAACCTGGCCATCACTGCAACTAAGCCAACTTGGAGAACTGCTGAAGAACGACTCCTCATCTTTGCGGTGTCGCGTTGGCGGCAATTCGTGGGCAAGCGTAGAGGAAGTCGTAGTGCAGTTTCCTTGTGCGACAACCTCTCTTGGAATGCGTATGGCTTGGATCAATTTATTGTGGTAATAACACCTCACCCTCCACGGTCTACCTCTCGTGGTATAACCTCTCATCGCTCTCCTTGAATATTTTCTGAATTGATCTATACATATCGCGTTGTCGAAGGCTATGTCAACAAGTGCAAACGGAAACTAAATCTCCGGGATAAAGGACGCGCCTGATTCACACAACAACCAAGATCTATGGCTAATGTACAGGCTCTGCTATCTGCTCTCGACGTCTTCAGCAAAGCTCCCGACAAAGTGTCGCTCGAGAGGGCAAATTCCTGGCTTCAGGATTTCCAACATTCTGTAAATTGTCTTTCGCCTGTGGCCAGTCGCGACCAACACCTCTGACTGTGTCCCCATCGCTCCTTGTCCTAGCCTGAGGCATGGGCAACCTGCAATGTCCTCCTCTTTTCTCCCGAATTTCCTGCAGGAGCCAAGCTTTTCGCCGCTCAGACATTCAGAGCCAAAGTGAGTGTGGCATGCTTTGCTCTTTCATACATTCTACCTTGATAACCTTGATCATTCACCAGGTCACGTACGATCTCCATCAATTGGATCATAAAACCCTTCCAGAGCTTAGGGATACATTAGTAGCAGCACTGCGAGAACATAAGGCTGGTCCTAGAAACATAATCATTCAGCTTTGTTTGTCTCTTGCTGGAATTGCTCTCCAGATGCCCTCTTGGCCCAATGCCGTAGAGAGCATGATTGAGGTTTTTGGTACAGAACCAGAAACTGTTCCCCTCCTGCTCCAGTTTTTGACGCTTCTCCCTGAGGAGCTGAACAGCAATACAAAGATTCCGATCACAGTACGTCTCTTATCCAGCTTTTTTGGACTATTCTAAAATGATTCATGATGTCTTGGTGATAATTAGGACGATGAATATAGGGAACGGACTGCTCACTTGTTAACTGCAAATTCCAAACGTGTGCTTGAATTGTTATCGCTTTATATTCAGGCGTCGGGTATGTTTCATTGCATCCGGAAACGTTGATACTTATGTTGACCTCCAGGAGTCACCACTGCTGTCCAAACCCAAGTTTTCAATTGTTTGCGAAGCTGGATCGTTGCCGGTGAAGTGAGCTCGATTAGACTTGCAGAAACCCAACTCTTTGCGTTTTCTTTCGATGCACTTGCATCTGATGAACTCTTTGACGCTGCTGTCGATGTCATATGTGAACTAATTCACGAGACTCAAGAGATTGACGACAACATGGCGGTCATAGAGCTCATTGTTCCTCGGGTTATAGCTCTGAAACCTCTGCTTTTGAAACAACGCGACGACCCAGACAAGATCAAGGGTTATGCGCGTATCTTCACAGAAGCTGGCGAGACCTACAGACTCTTACTACTCCGACATACAGAAACATTTTTCCCCATCGTTGAAGCTATTGGCGAATGCTCAGCCTATCCTGATCTAGAAATTGTGCCGATCACCTTTCCTTTTTGGATGCGCCTTGCGCAAAACATTGGGAAAAAATCATCGGTGCCCCAGCTTTTCTTGGATGCTTACCGAAGTCTTATGCGTGTCATCATCAGCCACCTTCACTTTCCCCCAGATTCTGACGCTCTTACCGGTCAGGAAGCCGATTCTTTCCGCTCATTCAGGCATGTCATGGGAGATACACTCAAAGACTGTTGTTTCGTGTTACGGACAGACACGTGCCTGCTAGCGACGTATGAGCTCATCACCACTGCGCTTTCTCGTGGTCCGGAAGCGCTTTCATGGCAAGAAATTGAGGCACCTCTATTTGCACTAAGGTCAATGGGGGCCGAGATTGACCCAAACGACAACAATGCCGTACCCAAGATAATGGACTTGATTCCTTCACTTCCTGATCATCCCCGGGTTCGATATGCCGCGTTATTAATCATCTCTCGCTATACGGAATGGATCAACATGCACCCGGATTACATTCGTTTCGAGTTGCAGTACATATCCGCCGGATTCGAGGACCCCGACATTGAAGTTTCAGCAGCTGCGGGGCAGGCTTTGAAATACTTGTGCCAGGATTGTAAACAAGTCGGTCCAGGACTATTTCCTCTTTTCTCTGATCTAACGAAAAGATTAGCACCTTGTCGACTTCCTTCCCACGCTGCATACCTTCCTTAGTACAACTGGTTTGAAATTAGTGCAAGATGATAGGCGCCAAGTATATGAGGCCATTGCCCATGTCATCTCTGCCATGCCCATGGACCGGGCTGCAGAAAGTCTTCGAACCTTTACATGGGATATTTTGGCACAGGTCCATACTATTGCCAGTCGTCTAACAGCTGCAACGCAGGAGGATATCGTAAATATCAACAGTAAGAACCCGTCTTCATCTTCCTTCCGGATTTTCGTTGATCGATTGGAGCTAGACGGACTTGAGAACCTCGAAGTCATGCTTCACGTCATTCGCAGCTTTGGTGAAGAGCTCCCAGTAGCCTGTCAAAATACTTGTCAACAAGCTTGGCTCGTTTTTGACACATTTCTTACCAAATACGGCTCAAGCTATGACGTTACCGAACGAACAACGCGAGTACTCCGTCATGCTCTTACGTTTTTTGATAAGGTGGCTTTGCCAGTTGCACCTGCCGTCGTAGATCGAATGTCCATTGCTTTTGAAGCTACGGGATATTCAAGCTACCTTTGGATAGCAGGAAAGGTCATAGGCGCGTTTGGGGACGAAGAGGGTCGAAGTTACGTCTGGATCGCAGGGAAAGCTATGGACGTGTCCGGAAACGATGGGGTCTACCAACCACTACGAGAAGCCTCCAAGGTGCTATTCGAGCGATCTACCTCCAAAGTAGTTTCCTTGCTCCAGCTCAAATCACCTAGTAACTTGCCAGACGGTGTGTACCATCTCAATTCACTAAGTAAAGCTTCACTCAACTCTAGAATATTCAATCCAGTGTTGGAGGATTATGTACAAATGCTTTTGAAGCTAGTTGACAAAAGTCCCGACATTTTTTTCCAGTCTTCTGCTTTCCCTGTTGCCTTCAGAGCTACGATGGCCGCTCTGACTGTCGTGCACACAGACGTTATCTTCGCTTCTTTAGATCTTTTTCGAATTATCTTGACCCACAACTCTCTGGCTGACGATCCTTCTCCTCCGCCCAAGTTTCCATTGTATGCAGCGGCTATCCGGGCAGCCTTTGAGAAAGAAGGCTACGAGCTGGTTGGTTACCTATTAGCGGGACTGATGGGCGATTTCCCAGAGGACTCGACATCAATAGTAGTGTCCATTTTCCGCTCGATAGCCTCTATATGGAGTTCCCAGCTATTATCTTGGCTACCCACAATACTAGGGCAGCTTTCTGCTGCTACCGCTACCAACGAGGCGAAAACCCAATTTTTATCTGATGTAACGAAGTGTGTATTATGTTACACATTACGGATCATAATCATGCTGATTCCCTCATAGCGCGGTCAAGGCGAGAGAGTACGACAAGGTCAAATATGGAATTTTAGAACTGAACCGGGCGTCTCGGAAGACGCGGGAAAGGAGAAGGGGTGGGATGAGTGGGATTTGAATGCTTATGGATAGAGAGTTATGGAGTTTTTACATGTCTATTTTTGTCACATGCAAACAGATTGATTTTGCCCATGCACCTGAGAGAGCGGAATCGGCCGCTCGGAACGCGCTACAACCGGCGAGAATAAACTCCCTTCAGCCCTCCTTTCCAATACCCTCATCTCAAACCATGTTCCGCCATACAGGCAATTTCATGTTACGCAGCGGTGCGCATTCAGGCCCATGCACCCCCGTTTTCGTCGCTCAAACCTCCACAGCCGGTCGCAGAGCATTCTCACAATCGGTAGTCCGAAATTCATATACAGACACAGTCAAGAACCTGCTCATTCACAAGGACACGAAAGTTCTCTGCCAAGGTTTCACGGGGAAAACCGTATGCCCTGATGTCTCGTATTGTAACGTCTGGCTCACTCAAGCGTTTTAAAGGGTACTTTCCATGTGAAAGAAGCAATTGCGTACGGTACACGGATGGTTGGAGGTGTGTCTCCCAAGAAGGCTGGCCAGACCCATCTGGGCCTTCCCGTGTTCGGCAGCGTCAAGGAGGTGCGCTCTTGGTCGTTTCCGATGGATATAGTTTCACAATGAATACAGGCTGTGAGGGAGACACAACCCGACGCGACTGTCCTCTATGTACCCCCTCCTTCTGCAGCCGACGCTATTATTGAGGCTATCGAAAATGAGATTGGGCTGATAGTGTGCATTACGGAGGGTATTCCTCAGGCGGATGAAATCCGAGTACGTTTTTTCGACTTCTTCAACCTCAATCACTACAAGTTCGACATCGTCAACAGGTAATGAATGCCCTCAAAAGTCAGTCCAAGTCTCGACTTGTTGGGCCTAATTGCCCAGGAGGTCAGCAGCATTTTAGCGTTTCCCCTAGTTTATTCTCATAATGTCACGCCCTTTCTCTTCTCACAGTCATCAATCCTCTTGGTTGCAAGATGGGCATTCAACCTGGCCATATCCACAAACCTGGAAATATTGGTTCTAACCCTCACCTTCCCTTGGCTCACGGCTATTCTCACTCTTCCCCGTCTAGGCATTGTATCTCGTTCTGGTACTCTTACCTATGAAGCCGTTGCGCAGACAACAGATGTCGGACTTGGCCAATCGCTCTGTGTAGGTATTGGAGGAGATCCTTTCCCCGGTACCCAGCACGTCGATGTCATCAAAGTTTTCCTGGATGACCCCAATACTGAAGGTCAGAAATCCCGGTTCATCTGTCAGAGGCATTACTAATATCTTCTTGATAAGGCATTGTTCTCATTGGTGAGATTGGTGGTTCTATGGAAGAAGAAGCAGCGGATTATCTCGAACGCTACAACCTGACGAGGAAGAACCCCAAGCCAGTCGTTGGCTTCATCGCTGGAAGGACAGCTCCCCCTGGCCGCCGAATGGGCCACGCTGGTGCGATTATCTCTGGTGGAAAGGGTATGTGAGTTTGTGTTCCCTTACCTAGTGTAAAGCTGACAAATTACACAGGCGCGGCCGTGGACAAAGTGCGTGCATTAGAGAAGGCGGGAGTGGTTGTTACGGATAGCCCTGCTAAACTCGGTTTGGAGATGGCCAAGGTAAGCTTTTGTCTGCTTCATTCGTCTTGGGGATTCCTGACGACTTGTCCAAGCTGATGGCCGCGCACAAGCCTTAAAAGTTAGAATTTAGATATTAACTTCTGCTTACGTAATTAGATATCTTATTCACAGGATTTTAGCGAATTTCATTTGAGGATGCCTAACAGTAAACCGTCGTCTGTCTTCATCGCAGCTGCATCGTATCTGGCAACTGCCCCCTCCCAAGTGAAAGTGTCTCCAACCATTAAACTCGAGGTTTTAAGTCCTTTAGACGTCCTCTTGTGTAGGCCCTGATTTTGTAATCTCGCTGCAGCTCTATGGGCTCTTCAAATATGTTACCATATCCCCATCGCCTTCTACGACTCGTCCGTCTATCTTCGACATGACTGGACGAGTAAAATGGGATGCCTGGAACTCTGCAAGCAAGAAATATACTTCCGTCGATGATGCCGAAAGCAGATACCTCGACATCGCTAAGAGTCTTGGATGGGATGAAGGGACTGTCATGGAAACATCCTCACAGACTGAGCAGTCTGATCCTGATAGTATCTGGGACGATGATTCCCAGACAACCCAGGGTGGTCATGCAAGTGGCGGAATGGGAGGGACTGTCAGCACGATGATGATTTCAGCGGCAGATGCTGACAAAAGCCTGCATGGGTTGGCGGTTTCCAACGATACAACCGCCTTGTCTGAACTCTTCCAAATCAATCCCGAGATTGATGTGAATCAATTCGATGAATTTGTGTGTCTACTCAACTGTATTCGCTTGTCTAGGGAATGACAACTCATGGCACTAGGGATATACGCCATTGCATCTTGCTTGCGACCGAGGAAACTTGTCAACAGTAGAATTTTTGCTCGACAAAGGTGCTGACCCTACTATAAAGGTGAAGTCGATTTATTCAGTGCACATCCTTGGCTATTAATTTCTATCACTCAGGATTCTGATGGTTTGACAGCCACCGAGCTAGCTGTGATAGCAGGTCACGACGCGATTGAAAACCGTTTAAAGTCCTCGGCAAGACCTATAGAACTTTTCTAGGAGGTAGATACATTAACAAGGTCTCCAACCTTGATCACCCTTATTTGCTTTGACGCATCGCCCAAGAGAACCCTATCCCAATTGCAAACTCTTGCTCCTCACATCGGTGTGATTTATTAACTTCCCAATACGTCCGTTATACGAGCCCTCTCTTCAAACTGTTCCGTACCGTCGCGTGGGCGAATATCGGACCGTTTTCCTTAACGGGAATGAATTAGGATTTTCAATATTTTTGAGTTCACGACTGGGAGGTTGACGACGCATGTTGTTTTGACGTAGGTAGTCTTGATGCGCTGGAATGGTAGGGAGATGTAGGCTTAAGTATGTTGCCCTAATGTATGGTTAGACAACTGGTCGCAAGACGTAAAACAGCAACTGACCGCTTCTAAAAGTTTGGAAACAGCCTTTGTCGGAACGGCCCCCATTTTGAGCCAGTAGCGTATTCGTTCGACGCTCCACTCAACTGTCTTTTGTAACGGTTCACCGGTTGGATATCTGTGGTAGATGCCGAGGAGCTCGACGGGCTTCGCATCGCGCCCAGCACGTTGATCTATGGCTACGAGGTGAAGTATCCGATTTCTGCGATGGCCATGAAGAGAAAAGCGTAGGCGAGCTGGCATGGCTAATAAAACGGGTCGTAAGAGTGGAAGACTGTTAGCAAAAATATAAGTCACGTGTGTATCACGAGTTTTCCAACCTAGTTCTACGATCTTCGGTTGTTTTAGCTGCGTCTCCAGGGTTTCATGTTCTTGGATGAATAAGTCCTGATAGATATCATGTACGAAGATTATAGTTGGTTCCCTATCTAAGATTCTACTTAAGCGAAGTTCTATCGTTCTCATCGGAGAGTACGCTATCTTCAAACGCTGTAAGGTCGGAGGCCATTGAAGCTGATGTTACCCTCGAATAAAGCTATGCGAATTACAAGTCTGATTCGGGGGGGGGGGGGGGATTTTGCCGCCGGACATGAACTCTGAGTTTCTGGGATCATGCGACATCGTATACGCAGCGGATAAATCAAGAATCAGGGCCTGCGCTACCAGGTATTAACTGAATGAGGAAGGTCAGAAATGCGAATAGGACTACTCTAGTAAACTGATCCTCACCATACATATGTTGTTGCCGTTCAGCAGCGTTTGTGCCAATTGAGTCTTTTTCTTGCCTTGAGGTGTAATCTCACTGACAAAAGATAAGGTCAGTACTGGTGCACAACAACTGCACATACTATTCCGTGACATCTTCCAAGACCATGTCTGCAATAAATCTGCTCAGAACGTCCGAAATGGCAATACAACGAAACACTACTAACTGACGAAATCATCGAATCCTAAGAGTGTTCCAGTAAATTCTCGATCACCTTTCATAATGACCCATATTCGTGAACCAATGCATCTATCGATTAACTCTAGGTCTAATTCAGCCCGTAGCATGTTCAAAATCGGTGTTGATTATCGTACCAAGTGGTAGAATTTGAGAAGCCATGGAAGGAGAGGACAGATGGTGAATGTACAAACGAAAGGAAATAGTACGCTTATTTGGAAAAACATCAATTTTTGGATCTGTCTCTAGCTCCTTACTGAGGTTGATATGAATACATCACTTTATGTATTACCGCATAAAATCGTTGTGTGTATAGAGACAATAGCGCGTGAGATCGTTGCTCAATCAGCAAAACGTCGTGAGTCATTTAGAAGGGTAAAACTATAAAAAGCCGGTATGAAAACACAGGTGTTATGTGATACGGTAAAAAAACGTTGGAAATTTAATAAAGACCGGGATTTATACATTCACTGTTGCCCAAAGCTAAATCCCCCTTGAGGAGCAGAGACATCCGAGTGGAACTGAAATCGAAATCAGTTGGCAATTCATTAGAAGAGCGAGTATATTTACCGCAAATGCCCCAGATGCATCAACTGCAGGAGCAAGGCCGGACTCAGCTTCGTCTTCGTCTGGGAAGTATTTGTCCATGATATTAAACGCCTTTTTGTATATCTCAAGGTTGTCGTGTTGTTGAAGGTTGTGGATTGTAATCATTCCACCGGCCTCTTCCACGTAAAGCGCATATTGATTGACGGCACCAGGTCCTGCAGCAACCTTGTCCATTTCGCCGATTTTAAGGATGTTGTCAAGACCGTCGAGGGCGACCTGGATGATCTTGTTGTCCATCATGGTCAGGAGATCGCACAGGGGTTTGATACAACCCTGGGACACGAGGTACCGAATCTGTGAAGGCTCCTGGAGACCGCCAGATGTGGCATTAGAGATAGCCCAGCATGCTTCTTTCCGCGTCTTAAAGTCCGCATTTTGAAGGATGTTAATCAGAGGGGGGATAATGTTAGCGTCAATAACGCCTTGGATTTGAGGAGGCGAGCCGGCAGTGATATTTGAGATGGTCCAACAGGCTTCCTTCCTGATGCCGTCCTTGGGTGACGAAAGCAGGGAAAGGAGGGCGGGTAAGGCGCCAGACGCAATGACAACTTGAGTCTGAAGGTCGTCACCGGTAACGATGTTGCCGACAGAGCGAAGTGCTGGGGTTTGGACGGAGGTCGAGTTGTGCATGAGGAGGTCAACCAATCGTCTACACACGCCAGATTCAATGACAGCTTGGATCTTGTCGTTGGAGCCATCCGAAAGATAAGAGATAGCCCAACATGCGTCGATCAAAATCTCGTCATCAAGTGAGTAGATCAATTTTGTGAGCACGGTGAGAGCGGGAGAAATCTAACAATAAACACTTGTCAAACTATATCCACCCTATTTGGAGCTTACTACACTTACTAGCTCCCAGTCGGGCTGGGGAGATTTTCCTCGGCAGAAGTTGCTCAACGTCCAAGTGGCATTCCTAAGCATGCTCAACTTGTGGTGCTCGCTCAAAAGAGCTAGAAGTGGTCTCAAGGCACCTGCTTGCAACACATAATCACGACATTGTGGGCTGTCTCCTGCAATGTTTCCGAGGGCCCAAACAGCTTGTTCACGTACATCCAGAACCGGGGAAGATAGGAGATTGATAAATTCGGGCACAGCCTGCGCGCTGATTACGACCTGTGTATGATCAGCAGTACCAGAAGCGATGTTGGTGAGGGCCCATGCAGCTTCAAACTGATAGCGTTCCCACAAAGGGTGTTAATATCTCAGATCGTGGTAAGAAAAGCAATAACACGAACCTGGAGCATAGAGTGGCCGTGTTTCAAAAATTCAACAAACCGGGGAACCACACCACATTCAATTACCCGCTCGATTGGAGGATTCTTTTCCTTTGAAAGGAGCTTTCGGAATTTAGTGGTTGCGTCCAATTGACGTTCCGGATCATCAGAGAATACGCCAGAAATCATCTCATCGGCAAGCTGCAAAGGTAAGATATGAGCCACGGGCACGTCCTGTACAGATGCGGTATTCAACATACAGGAGGATCCCAATTGCCACCACCGATTTCTTCATCTGAGTCGACACCAGATGACGGAAGGAAATTCCTTCTCTTTGAAATATTCTCTTCTCTCTTCTGGCGTCGGATTTCTACCTGTTGTTCCTCGCGACGACGCCTAAGATCATCCTGCTTCAGAGCACCCTTGCTTTTGTAAGCTGGATGAAGGAGACGCGTAAGACACACAGATCACGATAGAAAGGGTAAGATTGGCAAACCTTCTCTGCGAGCCTTCATAGTACGAGACTCTGCAGCGCTATCCATGGCGATTTGTTGTTCTATCTAGACTTAGATGAAGGAAAACAAGGTGAAAGATAGAAAAGAATTTATCGTCTTATGTTGTGACCCAGGTGTAACACTCTTTCAGTTCACGTGACGGTTGTGACGAATCCACATAGTAATAGTTCCGGGTACTTAATTTGCATCCCTACTTACAATACTCTCTTTGGCTTTCCATCCAGAAAGGATGCAATGTTCTCCACTGTATCGGCCCAAAATACCTGTTTAGTCTTTTGTCAAGCCTCCTGCCACTTTCATCTCTTTTTTCTTACCGCATAATTGGTGTCGTTCACGTATCCTGTATGTGGGGTTAACGTGACGTTGTCTAAGGTGCGGAGCTCATGTTTGACTGGTAATGGTTCTTTGTCAAACACATCCAGCCCTGCTGCAGCAATGGTTTTGTTCTTCAAAGCTTCTATTAGCGCCGCTTCGTCGACGAGAGGTCCTCTGGAAGTATTGATGAACAACGTGGATGATTTCATCAGTGCAAAATCTGATGCTGATATGATGTGGCGCGTGCGTTCTGAAAGAACAAGGTGAAGTGACACGATATCGCTTTGTCGTAGTAGATCTTCTTTTGATTTTGCGTATTCCACTCCTGCATCCCGAGCTCTTTGAAGGGTCAGATTGGGCGACCACCCGATGACTTTCATGTTGAATGCCTTTGCAATCTTGCAGAACGAAGTACGTTGAGAAGCGAAGAGGGAAAGGGAGGTTGTAGTCTCACATGAGCCGTTTGTGTTCCGAGCCTCCCGACTCCAATCAATCCAAGTGTTTTTCCGTGGAGACCTATGGGAACGGTAGTCTGCCATTTGATGTTTCCGAGTTTAACTTTGGCATCGTCATTCGCAATATTTCTTGCTACGGAGAGGATCAAAGCCCATATATGTTCTAGGGTCGAACTTCCGCCAGAACCTGTCCCAGAAACCACTATTCCCCTTTTACGAGCATGCTCAATATCGATCCCAGCATTCACCATCCCTGTTGTGGCGATCAACCTTTTCGATTGTGAATAGTGTCATCGGCTTCAATGGTGATACAGGCCTCACTTTAAATGTGGCAAGCGATCTAGCACTGCTGCCGTAAACTTGGTCCTCTCTCTCATTGCGCAAATAATCTGATAGTTGTCGAGACGGCGAATGAGTGCATCCTCGTCATCGAGTGTGTCAGAGTAAACATCGACGCTGACTCTACCATGTATGGACGACCAGTCAGCGCTAGTCAAGGCGACTCGTTGATAATCGTCAAGGATTGCAACGCGCATAGAGGTTAAGATTGGTTGGAACTGAAGCCTGAAGTCTCACAGATGATATAGTAAGAACCACGTCCCACGACCTTGGGGAACGATTTGTGATCATCCAGATGATGCGAGATAATTAAGTGATTGCCATCGGTCGACTAGCAGTTCTATACCCATGCAATACACGTGGACCGCACCAATGAACCAATAGGTCGATCATGACATGATGATCCATTCTCAGGACAATGTTACTCTCATCGCCGTCAGCACCTAGGCCCCTGGGCCCTGTGCTACCTGTGAGTAATAAGAGAAGCGATTAAGGCTTCAGCTGGCTTCCGGCAATGTGCTAGCGATAAATTTAGCGACGGCTGCCCGGGAAATCAGTCATCTTTAGAAAAACCACAAGCTCACCCAGGACTTGGCCTTTGAACGCGATCCTTTCCTCTATTCAATAGATGTTTGTTCTATCTTGATATTGGCTGTTTGCGGCAACGCCTTGACAAACCACATCCTCGCCGGCCATAGTCATAGTTCACCGTCTTTTAGTATAGGGAACGACACTCGTCATTCTTTGTGGTTGGAAACAATTAAATTAGAAAAGTGGACATCTGAATATTACTCTCGGAGAAGTATACACAAATTACGCGTCATTGTCAAACGGGTACTGAAATTCCTTCAGATGGACAATCAAGAGGATAAGTAAAGCCTCGTACCTCGAATGGTGCAGGAGGTTCTGCTTCAGGCGCAGAATCATCCAGGGCAGTGTGAAGACTAGATGTAGATGTCGTGTTTTGCCCCACCGGCAGGGGCGCCGCAGGTTGCGGTGGCACTACTTCTGCAGGAGGTTCAAATTCGATCAAGTCACTCTCCTCTTCTGGTCGTAGATCGGCTAGGAGCAAGATGCCACCCCCACCTGCGTATTTCTCAGATGCAGCATAGGACGATGGTAACGAAATTCCTGCTTTGTATTCGGTTGACGGACGCCCTGACAACGGACGAACAGGTTGATATCGACTATCACTTGGGAACGATATATGGGCGACTTGAGCAGGAGTCACACGAGAGAAGTTTGGCCGCAATTCGAAAGCAGGCTCCGCTTTTTTCGAAGGCTTGGAGGATATCGAAGTCTCCGCAAGGTTTGAGACGGAAGGATTAATGGGCGAAACATCACCATCTTGAGGTCCAGAAGATTCTTTCATTTCAACATCGGCCTCTCCATCTTTGTTTTCTGTGTTTTCCGCCCGATCGTCCTGTACAATGTCAGGCATGTAAGGTCACCTAGAAGACGGAAACTTACCAATTCCATTGCGTCTTCAGCAGCAGCTTTCTTTTTCTCCCTAGCCTTGGCCTTCGCGGTCGTGGACAAGACTGCCGTCGCAACTTTGGTCACTGCTTCTTTCTTCGGAGGCTTAGTTGATGATGGATAGGCAAAGAGACTTGGTTTCGCATTTGAAATGTAATCAAACTTGGGAACCTTAAAGTACAAGTTTGTCAGTACCAGAGACATTTTGACTACTAAAAAAATGGTTACCTTCAAGTTTGCGTCAAGACCAATGATACCAGTAGGCTCGAATGCCAAGCTAGCACAATGTGCGAGTGGATACCAATACCAAAATTGACAAAACATGACCATCCCGACAATAGCACTGGTGTTTTTACTACCTGCTCGACTTTGGAGACTGATAGTGACATTTCTTCCACCGGCATCGATAAAGCCCTGACCAATTGCAGCACCAAAGCGAGCCATGGGATCCTCGTGTTTGTCTGAAACAACTTTGGTATACAGGGCCCGGGTAGATGCAAGTGAAGGCGATGAAGCTTCAGACTGTTGAACGAGAATCATGCCCAGTGCGATGAATGCGCCTTGACGAACAAAATCGACACCATCTCTTGTCATTGGCTCTAGAATCTCAATGGCATCCTGTCAAAGTGCTTATTTGTCAGAGATTCAATCGTGATAATGGAAAATAGGTCGCTAACCTGAAGACCGGTACCAGCACAAGCTATACCTAATGCAAGGGTTGCACCACAACGAACGTGTGGATTGTAGCTTTCGCTGAGAAGTTGAACTATCCGAGGCACGTGCGAGGGATTCTTGAATAACAAAAAGGCGAGAGATGTAACGGCTGCTCTCCTTACGTCATCGGAAGTATCAGAAACCGCGATGTGTAGAAGTTTTCGGACAGCATCGTTGTTAGAGGTTCCAGCGTAAGCCAATGCTAGAGTGTATACACCTCCATAGCGAAGTATGGGGTCCTAAACTTGGGTCAGTCCTTATATACATTCGCAATCAAAAGACAACCTTCTCCGCTAGCAGAACATTTATGGTTTCGTCGGCTTCTTCTTGACGGCCGTAAAATATGAAAGCGATGCCGACCGCCAGACCGCGAATGATTTTCTCGTGCGATGTCTCGCGAGCATATTGAAGCATCTCTTTGACGGGTTCTGCTGCCGCCGTGCCTAGCATGATCAAACCCATCGAATAGCCAGACGCCTCACCGGCAACGGCTGAATCCATGAAGAGAACATTCTTGAGATCTTCAAACGCCTCGAGACTACTCGAGCCCATTCCTGCTACCCCGAGGCCTAAAGCAGCTCCATGTTGCACAATTTCTCCTTGAGACGTCTTCAAGGTGTCCCGAAGATACGTTAGAACGGAGCTGCCACAGCCAGCGTTTATCAACCCCAATGCGTATAATGCACCACCTTCAGAATATGCAGCACCTTGCATGCTACTTTCACCGCCATTTTGAGGAAGATAGGGGCCGAGAATTGTCATGCCTTGTTCAAAGTAACCTTTGTGAATGACACCGAGCCCCGCAGTGGCCGTAAATTTGGACCAATTAGATGCAAGTCCCAGCCACTCAAGATTCTCGCGTAGGAAAACGTCGGAAGTCGTGCCGGCGTGCATGAAGGCATTTTGCAATGTCAGGGCAGTGTGATAAATGGATGAACGAGCTTCCAAAACGTCCTTTGGAGGGCTGATTATTTTGCTTTCAAGGGTAGTATATAATGAGTTTCTACCTTCGTGTTTTTCAAAATCACAAGATCTACATGGTTATTGCGTTTGAGGAATTCAAGATATAATTTGACTGATTCCCGTCCCGTGAGGATATTTCGGAGTTTGTCGAATGTAGGCTTTGTCTCCTGGAGCACATTCTCAATAATGGTAAATATAATAGTCACGCGTCCATACCTCGTCGCCTTCAGGCAAATTATGACGCACACCTTCCAAGAAATCTTGAGCACCACCTTCTACCAAGTCGAAGGCAAATTGATATGCCAATAGTGGCTGTTTTGAGGCCAACGATACTAACAAGGGCACAGTTAACGAAGGACTGTTCAAAGTGATCAGCAGACGTGTAATGGAGAGGATGTATGGAGATCCATCTTCAGTTGTAGGTGGAGGAAACAGGGGGTAAAGGAACTGAAGGACTTGATCACGGTAGGACAACGGGAACCCTGCATCAAGTACAGCTTCCATAGCATAAGAAAGTAGTGATGTATCTCGAGTGTGATTGTAAATGAGTGATATGATGTCGAGACGACGCGATTCAAGCGCAATCCCGATTGCCTAACCGTGCAAAGTGTCAAAAAGAGGAAATCAAGGCAAACGAGAGGATTGACCTGCTTGTACTCCTTCTCAGCTATACAGCGATCGAAGATAGTTTTAATAATGTCTTGAAGACGCTGATCAATCTTGTCAATAGCACCATCCCGTTCTTCTGAACGAGCTTGAATGTAGCGATCAATTGCTTTTGCTAGTTAGGGAGTGTGAGAGAACGTCGATAAACAAACTCCATCAGACGCACAAATCACAGTTTCTACGAATTCTTCAGATCCACAAGTCTGGGCTTCCTGAGAGAACGCGTCTCCAGCTCCGAGAGCGAAGGATAGAGCTTCTTCATATTCACCCAAGAAATAATATACCTTGCTGGCTAAGAGTGCAGCAGAGTGGCGGGCTTCCTTAGATAGTTCTTCGGATTCATATAGAGATTCTCTGTACTAGGCATCAGTACGTGGCGTTGCAGCACGAGAGTTGCCCACATTAGAGCAATGTGCTCTGAGATCTCAGCCCAAAATTGGGGGACCAAGGGACTGAGTATATTGAGGGCATGTTGCTTGAAGAGAGGATCTGGTTCGTGGAGTAAGGCAAGGATACCAGCAGCGGACGACTGTGAACGGGCAACCATGAAAAGGACGAAAGTACGCTTTCGGGTTCACGCCAGTCTGGGCTGACGCGTCCTTAGAGCTTGTCTACGGCAAGAGGATCAAACAAAACCAATCTTGTGCAACGCGAAACTCCGAAACTTCCCTTTCGGTCATCGCCCAGTCCATCCAATCTCATGTCCCTTCTTACTCGAAACGCTCTGCGCGTCGTTCGCCGCCCTGCTCGTCAGGTCCGGACATACAAGTCCACTTCTGCGAGGGCCTCTTATGCTGCTGAGCGCGAGGCTGTTGAGCACCACGCTTCTGGTTTCTCTGCGTTTCATGTCTTCGTAGTCTTCCTTACTGACTCGCATCTGTAGAAACCACCGATCTTTGGCGTAAAATTAGGTGTGCATTTTACAGTTTTACTGTGTAGGGCGTTTGCCGATCGAATTCTCACCAGTTACTTTGTCTGTGCTCCCGCCAGTACGTTTGTCTTGTGTCTGAATGTCTGGGGTTTTCTGACTCCCTCTAGTCGTCGTCTGCGTTGCTTGGGTATACAACACTGAAATGGAACACATGCACCATCTTGATCATCTCCGAGCTGAGAACGACGGCAATCTCCCTGAAATCCCTGCATACGAATACATGAACAGGAGGAGCAAGCCTTACCCTTGGGGCATGAACAGCCTTTTCTTCAACCCAGAGGTTGTTCACCACCCCTAGTTCAATTTTGATTTGCTCACTCCATTGTAGGCTAACAAGGATATGTCTCAGGCGTAGACTAATAGATGTATGGATTAATGCGATTAATTTTCCACAAGTACCTTGGATCCTACCCAGCCATTTGGAGTAGACTCTGATGCCTACTACCAATGCCGCCTCAGATCACGTTTTATACTCTCATACAGAGATCGGGTCTCCGCACGTCCAGCCTCTAATTCCCTCAGGTATTGATCTATTGACTGGTCAATTCGACCAACGGGAAATTCGCTTCGTGCCGATGACTGTGGTCTGCTGGCTTCTTTTAACCAGTCTGATAGAATCACCGCTATGTCCGAAGAGATGACTTGTACATTGGCCTGGTCATTGAAGGGAGGGACCTAGAAAAAGGCTCAGCGATTGCATACACTGGTAGATGTTAAGCTGACCTGTGACTCGTACATCCCGTGGAACACATCCCAAACGTCGGTGTAAGGGACTCCGCATTCAATCAAAATTCGTGGAGCCCAACCAGGCGCTACAACATTCTTGTTCGCGAGTGTGAACCGAACAAGCAGTGTGGCAATAAACCCTATGTTTCAGTTGGCTATAGTGAAGGCATGTCTACAACAAGCATGACTTACGGACAGGGAAGGCACCCTCAGAAGGGTGAAAGCGCTTCCCGAGAGGCACGACTCTTCCGAGGATAAGATCTGCTGTCGTAGCAGGATCCGCTTCCTCTCTGAGGACTGGGGAAGATATGAGCGCTAAATCTCAGAGAAAAACAGGGAAGGTGTCATTACTTTCATCAAAGATCTGGTTCCAGATGGGTCGTACGATGCTTTCGTCACGGTGTTCAGACACGTGGAGACAGAGAAGTTTTATATCAACCAGGTCGAATGGAATGGCATATAGGGTGTATAGCTGCAAAAATTGTCAAAGTGAATATTGACAGGTCATTCCCGATCACACTTACATCTGTCATTGTGAAGAGTTGTTTGGATAATAGATTTATTCGTGCACCGACTTCGGGCGCATCGTTGACATGAGGGAAAAGGACATTATATATTTCCAATTGCACTTGCGCAACGTCGACCTTTTCTTCCAGCTCCGTGAGGAAGGCGATAGCAGTTTCATGGTGTCCCGTGGCAGATATTGGATGGGATTTCGCATTCCCAACAGCAAGTGTTAGATATTCTAACCTAGCAGGCAGCTCCAAGTCAAATCTGCAGCAATGAAATCAATTCTATGTGAAACGTAAGAGATTGGGGCTCACTGAGTAGATTCTGCCAGTGTAGCCAGAATTTCAGCAGCTCGCAGAGACTGGCCATTTTTCACGTAGAATTGCCACAAGAGCTGGAATTTTTGCACGGTGATAGGCTCCCGCTTCAGATGGGCTTCCAGGAAGGTGGGACGCATCTAGATTAAGAGGGTCAGACCAAAAAATTCGAAAGATAAACTTCCACACCTCCAAAAGATCATCAGCAAGTCCACGATTGATGAGCCAATCATATAACGTCGAATGGAAGATTTCGTCCTCGCTCGCGAAAGCAAGTTCATATGCATGGCTCCTAACAGCTTCTGGATCGCCTTGTTGATGAAAGGCATCTTGTTGTCTCTCCAGCGCCTTGTTGGTGTTGCACTTATCCTCAAATATAGTAAGAGAATCAAGAACCAGATCGTAACACTGAAGTCGTTTTTGTGTATATGCTGTACGCACATCACCTGCTGGTAGGCCAGTATGCCAAGCGTCGAGGCCGATATTATCCGGGTCTGATATGTGCGCGCATGTGAGAGGCAATTCAACAGCACCTAAACACGAGTGAGCTCGGAATCAATCTGTGGTACTTGAACGGAGTACCCCTTGCATAGTCAAGCTGTTGGTAATCTCCGCAAATCTCTCTAAGTTTTTCGAACTCCAAAATCCGAGCACCCTTTTCAAATAACCTACAAGCCGCAATGGGTGAAAGAGTAACAGCATGAGGATAACAGTGATGTACCGTAGAGATTCTGCTAGCCAGTTTTGCCTTTCGAGAGGATTTCTCGACTCGACAGCTTTTCGAACATTTTCTTTAGCCTGTGATAGAACAATATCGTCTCAGTTGTATGTGTAGAATAAGAATAAGAATAAGACCTTATAGAGCATCACATCATCAGTACTACAAAATGAGCCACATCTGTGTTGTAAGATTTCGCTGATCGTGTCGACCTAAATAGGGTCATTAGCCTTGTACCACCGCGAAGACGCAATGGGCTGACACTGATTTGCTGACCAATTTGCTGATCAATGATCACATTGACCAGAGCTCGGGAGATTGTCATGCCATCTTGACTTGTTATCAGGGTTTCAAAAGTTTGCATAGCAGTGAGTTTCTGGATTTCAGGTTCACATCTAGAGAGTTCGTTAACCTCATAAGGGATTATCATATATGAAGCGTACTGTGATATGAGATCCCCAAGCATGTAGTCGTTCAAAAGTAGAATGAAGGAAAGTGCTTCGATGGTCCGTGAGAGGAGGGAGATAATCTCCGAAACGGAGCTTTGCTCGGCCTGAAGAGTAGTCATACAACTTGACACTCCAAATAAAATATTTACGCACTCTCCATGCTTCCTGCTCTGCGACTGGAACGCGGTTGGATGATTCGCTAGGAGACAAGTGGAAAAGGTGAGGATTTTTATCCAAAAAGTCCTTCAGAAGGAACAGGTTCTTCTGGATGGTGACAATTACATTCTCAGCGACTAATAATTTCTGCCGTCCGGCGACACTAAGGTATAATGAGTTTGAATCATATAAAGAGCCTGATGTTTCTTACCCAGGCTGTGTAAGTTTGACTTTCCAAAGCGGGCGGATTAGCCGTGAGAAGTAAAGTGCTAGTCCCTCTCGTCGACCACTAAAGACGGTCACACCTTGACTATCAGCTTTACAGAAGTATGAGTTAAAATACTAGAATGAGACTGATAACCATACTTGTACCATAAGTGACCCTTTCTGTCCACGTCGGACGCTCCCCAAGGTCATAGAACGCCTGTTTTGCAACAGCGGTAATGTCAGGGCGGGGAGTGGAGATGATTCCGGTCTTAGACGTTGTTTCATCCTGGAAATCGAGGAAGGTATTCCCACATGCAAGTCCAAGAAGCATACAACATGTTTGATCACGTCCAAAACTGTACGGACGAAGTGTCGTCAGTTCCAACGGAACAAAAGCCTCAGATGTAGGAAGATTGACCTATCGCGGAATTCTATGAGTGGTTGGATGGTACCCTGTAATTGTAGTTCTTCAAGATCTGCTCTCAAGAAATCCACAGCTCGCCGTTTGACGAGGAAGGATATCCCACAATTAGTGAAAAACATGAATTGGCAAGGTGCTTCCCCAAATTGTGTCGCGAGTTCATTGAGCGCAGACGGGGCAAGACCATCTGAACTGGCTGCAGCTGATGTCAAAGGTAGGAAGTGGGCCGTAGCCCAGGCTTTTCCGGCAATGGACGTCAGCGCCGCGTACTCGGTTAAGCTCGGTCGTCCATCACCCAAGGCGTTTCGATAGGACTCCAATTGTGTTGATGTAGAAGGCTGGGGAGGGAGATTTACCTGTCCAATCAAACCAATTCTCGTAAGATCGGGTGACATGCAGAGAATGTAATCATTGCCATCTCTGTCGCCTGGGTGGGATGTGACCGTCATGCCTCGATAATAATTCGAGCAGAGAAATTCGACAGTATGGAAGGGCCGGGGTGGAGCTTGAGATTGAGATTGAGGAGCTCCATAAAGACTTGGAGTAGGCCGTATTTGCTGCCTCAAAGCATCTGGATGTATCAGATTCGCTGGAGGTAATCTGACATGAAGGAGCTGGATGGGTCGTGTGTAGCTAGTGCTAGACGATGGACCATAATAGTTTGGCATACTCTGAGGGCCAAAGTACAACCGCACACCATTATTTGACATTATAAAAAACTGGATGCCAGACCGAGATTCTATGGGGTCGATGACATGCAGTGATCTAAGTTCGAATTTGTCGCGCGTCAAAGCAGGATGGCCTGCAGCTTTGTCCTGCGCTGATTTGAAAATATTTGTAATCGTCTGTAAATGTTGAACAGATTTTTCCCCATTGGTTTTGTATATGGAGACACCATCTGCAGTCATCGCATAAAAACAATTTCTGCCGTTGTCAACAGCAAGAAGAATGATTTTTTCTGAGGAAGCTGATCAGCGCACCAAGCTTATTATACCTCCGATATCGCTCACCTTCTGTACTGAGAGTAGTAAACCGGGGGAGGAGACTCTGGACACCACTGACAGAGTGATTGATAATTTGAATTCGCTTTCCAAACCAGGATTCGTTCTCTTGATAGTGTAATTCGTACAGACATCCATCCTGTACACCACACATGAAGATTCGACCTTCTTCAGTGCCAATCACAGAGATCATCTCAACATCCGTATTCAATTTCAAATCTGTGGCGTAAAGCTTGAGATCACGAAAGGCGCGACCCTGTCCTCGAGGTGTTTCAAAAGAGAGGCCAAGGAGGAAGATGGATAGAGGAGTGGTGACGACAAAAAGGTTCGTTATTTCGTCAATGAACATGCCTCTTTTTGGGTTGACCAGACGGACATCCGCAATGACATCCTCCCGTTCTTCCCAGAAAGAGCTGGTTTCATGCCTGGAAGAATCATGAGGGATCGTAACCTTGAATGTTATAAGAACAAACCCATCAACGTAATCCCAAAAAAAGAGTTTGTGGTCATAGGATATCCATGCTCGTTCGATCTCAGGCATCAACCCTACGTGGGATACTCCGGAGACCGCTGGGCAACCTATGAGGCATTCAGTCAAAATGTACCATTACAAGTAGACTGACCATTGAAATGCTCGAACAAATCCTCCGGGATGCCTACGAACTTCCTCTTTTGAAACGGTGCACGGTAATCATTGGGATAAACTGTGTAAGACGCCGAAACCTGTCCAGAGGCTAAAATTTCTGTTAGGCAATATTGCAATCAATAGTAATATAACCGCACAAGACGCCAAGGTATCGCCCAAGTCGGGTATGATTGTTGTATCCTTTGTTATACGTTCCTGCACCACTCGGCCCGCGTTCTGTAGCGCTGAAAGATCCACTGGCTCCGGTTGTGCAGATCGTGCTATACCTTTGCCCAAGTGAGACCCACCATACGAACGAGAAGGAGCAAAGACGGAGGTCATTGCCAGTTATAAACAGTCTCAACTTCAAGTTCTGAACTTTCTCCAGGTTCAAACTTCGCTAGAACGCGTTCGATGAGCACGTGATAGGTCCGTGGACCATAATTTCCAGAAGATAAACAAAAATCGTCATGACTTTATGTATGTACAGTGACCGAAGAATATGAAAGACCGAAGTCTCATTCCCATTCACTTTTCGTTTTCATAGTAAACGCAATTCGAACTTGGTATGGATATAAACTCCTCGACTGGTTGGTAATTGTTATTTGATCATGGGCGATTATATTAACATTAGTAGCGAGTTCGTTTGATGTGATCTCCATCACGGCCTCCCAAGGGCTGGTAACAATTCTTCGAATAGTTGTTCCCTGATCTCTGAGTGCTGCTCCCAGAATATGAGGAGTAGGGTCTTTTTTTGGCAGCCGGAGTAGGCGGCTCTTCTGTCCTTTGGTAGTTGGCTTTCCTACATTCGATGTCGAAAGCTGCTACAAGATCGTTGAAATCCATAGATACCATGCTACCAAAAAGAGGATGAGCGGTGGACCATTTATTCGCAGTCAAACGAGGCGACGTAATCCCGAATGCCATGCGAGCGAGCAATCGAGGGTCATCACGCTCGGGACATGCACGGAGGATGGCTTGCAGCTGGCCCCGATCAATGGGAGTCGCGATCCGACCAGAGAACTCCACAGATTGACCATTGATGCAGAATGTGCACCTGTTGCACATCCCACCTGGTACCGCGTTGTCGTCCCCGAAATGCTTGGCTAGATTATGACCAAGACCTAAATGCTCAAGTGGTGAGGAAACATGCAGAGCTGGTCAGCTTAGGAAACATTACAGTCATCGTCGGTTGCGAATTCAATAACCTGGCGTATTTTCTCGATGCCTTCTTCTTCGCGCTTGACCATTCGCGAGTAGAAATCATCAGCCAACTTCTTAAGCTCCTCTGTTCCCTTAGGCAAAGACTTCAATACTGCATAGCGCTGTAGTGGAGGCGGAAATGAAAAATTTGAAAGAAATCCAGAAAACTCTTTCGTACCGCGCGAACTTGACTAGCTTTACAATTAATGAGACCTGCCTCGCATGAACTTGAGTGATTTTCAATGAAAGGAAAGCACGAACCATCGAGCTCCCAAGAAGTTATCTGTCTGGTCAAATCCGTCATGTCAAACCCCGAGGCAGCGGCTGCATCTACAATATTAATCTATTGAAAAAATCGTACAAGTCATCATGCATCAGGCTTCATAGGACACATACGAATCGAAGAAGGACCCAACCTCGTATTTAATACCCTTTTTCCGACAATGAGATCGAATTGCAGTCGCAACATTATTGCTGTCGGACGAAATGGAGGCCCAGCCGTCGCCACGGGGTGTCAGCTCGTACACCGAATAGTAGGGAGTAACGGCCCTAAGGTAGCCATGATCTAATTCGAGCTGTGCATAATTCAAAGCGAGGACATTTTGCTAAATATACATGATATCAGCTTAGATTGTTGGTGGTAGCATATGAACCTGTGTGGACACACTCTCATGTCATAACTGTATATGAAGTCATTCAATGGACCCCGATTGAAACGTGAAGGGACTCACTCTTTGGCCTGTTTATAATGGCTAAAGTCGATTGTGCCGTCTTTGGCGGGTTCTTTCAGAGCGACCTCTTGCAACCACAACTGAAGATCATTTTTGGAGCATGTGTCGCCGCGACAGAATCCTTCGAGAGTTGCTATGTCGGGAGGGGCAAGGAACATGATACAGACAGACAACAATCCATCTCGTCCTGCTCTACCCACTTCTTGGCTGTAGTTTTCCAGGGTTTTGGGCATATATAAATGGATAACCTAGAAGGGGGTATCCTGTATTATTCGAGTTGGAAGAACGCAACCTTGGACTTACCTGTCTGATATTCGCTGCATGTCGTCTTCTCAACAATTTGCAAGACGTGCAGCTTAGCAAACTAACCTTTATCGACGCCCATACCAAAGGCAATAGTACAAATGACAATCCCATCATCAGACATCATGAAGTCCTCCTGCACCCGTGTGCGCTGTTCATTCGGTAATCCTGCGTGATATACAGCAGCATCTATTCCATGAGGGCGTAAGCGATTTACCACTTCCTCTGCTTGCTTCTGAAGTGTGACATAGACAATGGAAGGACCTTTTCGGGCTTTAAGCAGGGGGACGAGGCGGTCTAGTTTCTGGTCGAGGGAAGCAGCAACCTCGGCACGCAGGCAAAGGCTTCGCAAGGGCGATAAGAGCCAGAATGATCAGTATTGCTAAAACACATACTTGGAACGGAAAACGGGAGTACGAAATATACCTTCATTGGCAATGCAGAATGAACAGCATATATCTTTGGAAACCTGGGGTGTAGCGGTCGCAGTCAGACATAGAACATGTTCGACGTTTTGTTCCACCGCAAAACGGGCGATTTTGAGATACTCAGGACGAAAGCTGGCCCCCCACTGCATATATGAAGAATGAAGTAAAATTTCGTAGGGAGTATTATCATACCTGTGAAATGCAGTGGGCTTCATCCACCGCAAGAAGGGAGATATTGACGCGACTCATCATATTGATGAACCCCTCATTGTTTAACCTCTCACAGAAAGTCAGCACGCAGTTGGTTGTGACAACTGAAGATGGCACCTTTCTGGTGCTACGAAAAGTATCTTTAAAGATCCTGTTAAGATTTCGTCCTTGACAAAGGTTGTCTGTGACACGGTCAGAGTACTGTCAAGATTCGCCGCTTTGACGCCACGTTTAACTAGAGCATCCACTTGATCCTTCATGAGAGCGAGCAAAGGTGAAACCACGACCGTAAGTCCCTAATTCGACTTGTATGAATGGAACAATTCTGACTTTAGTCAATACTCACATTGAGACATAAGGCTGGGATTTGGTACGTCAGGCTCTTTCCTCCTGTAAAAAAATTGAGTCTGCAAGCGCGTTCAAACAAAAAAGACACGGTGAACCTCCAGTTGGAAACACCACGAGAGCATTCTCGTTATCAACTAACAAGCGGGAAATAACCTGTTGACAGTTAAGCATGGCTGAGATGGTATGAGAGACGAACTTGTTCTTGGGATAACTTGAAGGTATCGAAACCGAAAACATCCTTGAGGACGCGACGCGCTTTTTCCATGGGTCCTCGACGGACGGACTCTCACGCGTGAAGCACTGCCAAGTTGGGATCGGGCATCTCCGACTGTCAATGCTATATCACTTCCTCACCCAATTGGATGATAAGTATCTCACCTGTCCTTGTGAACATCGTCGTACACGGCGCCCAGACTATGACAAGCCCCGGTCATCTCTGACTCGACAGCCCTGTTCCGTTCTGATTGAGAAATGGTTCACGACCCTACTGACCCCATCTCTACCACCGCTCGTCGTCCATCCTCTAGGATATATCCCTTGCCTAATACTGGCTTCCCTCAGCCTTTCACTGGTGCTTTCTCTTCTTCACTTTTCCGATCAAAACCCCGTCGCAGCCGTCGTCCTAATGTGCCTGAAGGGACCATTCCCAAGAAAGGTGCGATCGACCGGGCTGTCTTAGATCTTATCTTCATATTGATCTGCTTATCCAGTCACATTCCAATGGGTCAAGGGCGAGCTCTTGGGAAAAGGTAGCTACGCCAGGGTTTATTATGGTCTCAATGCAACTACCGGTGAGATCATGGCGGTCAAACAAGTAGAACTTCCTCAAACACCTAGCGATATGCTGAATTCTCGAAATCGAGAAATCGCAGAAGCCCTCAAGCTGGAGCGTGAAACATTAATGAGGCTCGATCACCCCAATATTGTCCAATATCTAGGGTATGAGGAAAGCCGTACTTATCTAAGCATGTACACGACGACCTCCTCATTGATCATGACTGGTAGTCCTGATTGTTTTCTTCCAGCTTCCTTGAATATGTTCCCGGTGGAACGATCGCATCCTGGCTCGTGACCTATGGTGTATTCAGTACAGAAGTTACTCAGTCTTTCACTCGACAGATCCTCCAGGGTCTGGATTATTTGCACGGTATGGGAATCATTCACCGCGTAATAACCCGTTTCACTGCAGAATCAGCTCTATATTGATTCGTTATACTAGGACCTCAAATCCGACAATATCCTTGTTGAACAATCAGGCATTTGCAAAATTTCGGATTTCGGTATCTCGAAACAAGTTGAAGATATTTCTCAAGCAAGAGCATATACCGGGATGAGAGGGACCATTTACTGGATGGCACCTGAAATATTGGACAGCGATAAACAGGGATATGACCTGAAAGTTGATATCTGGAGTATTGGATGCGTTGTCCTAGAAATGTGGACAGGAGAACGGCCTTGGTCTGGCGAAGAGATTTTTCCTGTGATGATCAAGGTAACTTTATTCTGCTCACCCAATTCATCGATTACTCAGTTTACTTCGGGGGTCGATCTCAGCTATCTCGGGAGAAACTTGCTCCCCCGATCCCCGATCGATTGGTTCTCAGCGAAGCTGCCCTTGATTTCCGCAAGCAATGTTTTCAAGGGTATTTGTTTGCTCCCTATCCTGTAAAGAACTTTTTCATTTCAACACTTCCTTTAGAAACCCGCAAGATCGTCCATCTGCGGCGGAATTGCTGGACCATCGATATCTTATACTGCCACCCAATTGGAAGTTTGAAACGTTTGAACTTTCCCCCCTTAAACGTTCCCTCTCACAGACCTCTCGAACATCACAGGAGTCCTCTAAGCAGTCAAATAGATCGGAAAAGATACCCGAGATACTTGCTGTGTCGACGACAGCTGGGAGCTCCACGTGTCAACCAGTCGGGATTAGCACTGCTCTTCATGCCAGACCCCAACAATCAGGCGATGGTCCTCAGGTGGTGATCATTACACCTTCGAGTTCACGGCCACCACGGCCACGCCAGATTGCACAACTGGCAAACAACTCCAGGTCATCGTTGGAAAATGCAGGATCTGTTTCCACTCCAAAAAAGGGATTCCGTGTGGTAAACCCCGACGATCCTGATTCGCAAGCTAGCAGGACACACTTCGTATACAATCCTCCCCCTCTTCCCAGCGTGAATGGAGGCTCTCCATTCTCATCTAGACTCCAACCGACTTCTAATTACGGTTTACCTGAGGCATACCCAACGTCCCTCCCCAGAAGAGATCAATCCACCTTATCTCTTGTATCATTACGCCAAAAGGTGGCTTTCCACCACTCTGATCATCGCCGTACCAAGGAATCTCAACTCTATGGTGAACGCCTTGAGACTGACAGTGAAGACGATGACGACATCTGGGCAAAGCCCCCTACAGATCTTTCCAATAAGGGCGAATCCACGCGGCCTGTTTCTCAATTGCACGATCAGAATCGAGCTGCCAGCGTTATCGGTGCTCGCGAGGACTGGCAGGAATGGTTCCGGCCGGCTCCATCTGCCGTCTACGAGAACCTACAAAACTTTTTCCCCGAATGTTATCTCGAGAAAGCTATCATTCCAATTTCTTCTGCTGACATTCCATCTGGAGAACACGACCAGGACAGGAAAAAGAGCATTCGCGTGGTCGCAAAGGACCGTGCGCAATCGGGTCCACGGAGGGGAACTAAATTGTGGGATAACAAAATAGAAGAACTTCGCATGTAGGAAGGTTCATTGGACTGATACTAATTCCAAAAGGAGTATACTGAGGACCCATTACTTTATGATCTACTCTTAATATTGACGTGACCTGTGTATCCATGACATTCTCGGCATATAAAGTGTTCTTAGTAAGGTAAGGGTGACAAAAAGCTGTCGTATTCGTGCATATCGACAGAAACCAGAACAACTTATGGCAAAGCAGTCAAAAGTGTTCCTGTGAGCACCGTCAATGTAGTGTATGAGTAGAAGAGTGTGGTTGCTAGACCACGAACCTTCGCAAACGTGAAAGCAACGCTCGACGAGGAATTCCGCACGGTTGCCTTCTTGATCTCCTTGGCAAGAGTTCCAGGGCCACAAAAGTACGTCTGCGGATACAAGTTAATAAAATGTTGAGGTAAAGTCATTTCAAGTGCTTACTCCAACTTTCGTCTTCAGTTGCGACTTGCTTCCGGCAATGTATTGGCCAGATTCAATAGCCTGTCTCATTTGCCCATAAATGGTCATCCAGTCAGGACGCCCAAAAATCGTGCGGGAACGAAGGAGAGTTAGGGGGTCGTAGTCTGCACCTGCACCGTTAACAGCGATATTCCACAACATGTCTTCTCCAATCTTCTGGGTGAGGTAAATATTAACGCGAAGGAAATTGGCTGAAACCATGGATTTAGACATCTATAGGTAAGAACGAGACCGATGACACCTACGATCGGCCTGAGCAGCCTCGACTTCCTGCAACAAGCTCTGAAACCAGCCAAAGGACGGCGCATCACGGCAAATCCAGAAAAATTCAACACGGCGTAAACATTTCAAGGTACCCCTCTTCTGCCTGTACCAAATATGCTTGAGGATAGAAGCAAAAGGCGTGACACCTGGAATCATGCTGATGAACACCCTTGGCTTGGACTTTCAGTATATGATTCCTGACCAATACCAGCTCCAATCAGGACAGCGACTTCAACGTTGAAGACATCTTCAGCAGGCGCACCATAAGGGCCATCAATCCTGATTGCAGGAAGGCCAGCGGCGGCAGAAGTAGTATCCAACTCGACAAAGTCACCCCGAGTGCCATTCTTCTCGCTTTTCTCCGAACCTTTCATAGCTGCCGAGGTCATAGCAGCAACGACAGATGGACCAACACCAAGGCGTTCACCAAGCGTACGGGTCCAATCGCCAACTTGACGGATATGAACCGAGACATAAGGATCTTCGGGAGCCGAAGTAATTGTGAACTGTGGTCAAGCAGCGTCGTTAAGACATCCTGGAGCTTGGCTGATAAACGACTCACTGGATGCCATTGGAAACGCGAGATCTCTGGGACTTGGACAAAGAGCCATTGACCTGCCGTGTATTTCAAGCTTGGTTTGATGATACGGAGTTCCATAGCACCTAATAGGACCAAATTCAGTGTATTGGGATAGTACCTATGAATATGCATACCACTGGGATGGACAAGGACCTTCGACAAGCGTGTGGCTCTCCTTCCACGATATTCTCTGTAGACACGCTCACCAAAGTAGATGATTCCCGGCCAGATAGTAAATCTCCAACTTTCATATCCCAGACATGCTTGGGCATTGTAGAATGGGAAGTGAGGAGTATATAGCGGATTGAGGGTATCACGAACAAAGCAACCGCTAGCATGCGCATAGAGAGAAAGCATAAAGAAGAAAGCCAGATGATGAGTATACCAAAAGGCTTCGAAACATTGCTGTCGAATGTCATGATGAGCCGTGGTATACATGAGAAACATGATGAGGAGCATGAAGTGGCCTGTGATCCCACCGGCTTGTGTATAATGGATCTGGACAGCTGTTTGCGGACGGATCTCTGTAGTATGGTCAGGTAACTAATAAATCATACACCCAGGACGGGACGCACGTGTCAGCTCGACATTAATGAAATTGACGTAGTGCGCTGTGGTGTGTACCATGCTCCAGAAGGCCATGGAGTAGGCAACCTGACGATGGAACCAAATATTCTCGTCCGCAGGGAAAAGCCATGTCAGTCTGGGACGAAGGACACGGATAAAGTTGCGCAACATGGGGATGAGAATCAGACCACCATCATAAGCCAACGCCAGACCAGCGCCGCGAGAAATCCAGACGGAGAACTTCAAAGAATTAAGACCAGACAAGTTCTGGTTCGTTTCCTTCACAACAATGACAGCATTGAGCAAGTGAATTGCGATAAGAAGTCCTCAGCTACCTGACTATACCAGCCATATGCAAAGAGAGCAAGATGGGAACCATAGAACAAAACGTTGAAGATGAGCCTTTTCGGAGCGAGGAACTCTTTATGGAACCAGCTTTCACCCATGTTAATTGTGGTGACGTCAGATGAGATATAAGTGTGTCTGGTTCCGGCCAGACCAAAGAAATCAAAGAGAGGAAAAGAGAGAGAAGAGGACGTGGGGAGAGGGAAAGAAAGAGTAAGCGCAATTGTACATATTGTTTGTGGTCATGTCATCAACTAGTCATGAATGATTTTGATCACAACTAGTAGTTACTATGCAACAGATATCGATATGTGCAGTCGGTTCACTTGGAACGAGGTAAGTATCACCCTACTCCTCGTACCGGTACGCCACCATTGCTTCAATCTGGTGTATATCTGTGCTAAAGCTCCTCATTTTCACCTGCTGGCTCTTGCTCGCCTCGATCGCCAGCGGGTCCGTGTCCACCCATTCCCCGGCAGGAACCTCCGCAGACTTGTGTGTATAGGCAAGGATATTGAAAACCGTCGGCTCCTGGATCACAGGTAGATAAGTCACCATCGATATTATCTGTTTTAGAATAGCTCGAATTTCCGACTGTATTTCGGCTTCGGGCTTGGCTGGTACCCTACGGAACTGAGTGTTCATCATACTACCTCCATCGTGATATTGGACATACGGTGTTGTAAGATCCGCCGGTTGCTCAACCAACTTGATGTCAAACACCCATCTTTCAAGGGGTGTCCGAGTATCTTTTGATATGATGGCAAGTACCAGTTGCGTGACAGATCCAGTGAGAAGCCATTCTGTCGAATATTAGTAGTCTCGTCCATTGTATGGTACCACGACGTACTCTGTACTTGTTTAAGAATTCTATAAAAGCCGTTAATACTCCAGGGGCCACTACAAGTATACAAAGACTCACCGGTCTAGGTAGTTCTCAAGGGCAAGGTCTTGCGTGACAAGCACAGTTTGTCCATACTTTTTTACCATGTGGAAATCATCCGATGGGTATACTTCACGTTGGAAGAGGATGCTGCCAAGTTGGGGTTATGCAAGTGGCATAAACACAGTAAGGAGGGGCGCACGTATTGACTGCATATTTGAAGAATTCTGTGACCAGCGCTGTAGATCCTTTGAGGGTAATTGCCTGACGATTTGCTTGCTTGGAAGCCATAAATTATGGTGGTGTTTGTTCTGTAGACGCGACAATTAGCGCGACGAGTACTTTGAACAACCCATTCACGTACATCACGTGGTGTTCTAATAAGTGTCCACTCGGGCCCATTTGGTGGAGCCATGTCGACTGCAACACCCCCAGCGTCCTCCCAATCTCCTGCTGCTCCTTCTCCCCCACAGGATTCCTCTCAGAATGTCTCTCCAGCAGATCGAGCCGTGTTAGACTACCTCCGTTCGCGTGGTCATGCCGCGGCGGAGAAAGCACTTCTCGCTGAATTGGACGGTGCTACACCAGATGACATCGACAAGGGAAAAGCAGCGGAAACCATCAATGCAGATGAACTAGTCAAAACCCTTGCTGTATTTGCTCATAAACCATCGCGTCCCGGCGAAAACGTCCTTAAGGAATCCTCAAGTGTCTTGCAGGAACTCACCGCAATGGGGAACCCGTCAAATATACAGAGTTTGATATCGAGCATAGGTTCGGTTGGTGCAGAAGAGATTCTCTCCCTTGATCCTACCGATAAGCAGGAAGGCTTCCGTGAACTTGAAGCATGGGTGGATGGTTCTCTGGATATGTACAGGGTACGTTCCTAACTACACGCGGTTTTCTTCTTTTCTTACCATATCCATAAGCCTGAATTCAGACCTATTCTGTTCCCAATATTCTGTCATTTCTATTTAGATCTCATCCAACACGGATTCAAAGACGCAGGTACGCCTCCTCCATTCTAAAACACCACAATATTGACGCGCAGGCGAAGCTCTGCGATTCTTTTCAACCTTCTCGGCATCTCTTTCTCCGTCACATAACGCAACTCTCCACCACATTTCGACCCTTCTACTCCCAGCTCACGTACAAAATGACGAACTAGCCCAACGATTCAGAAATGAAAAGTTCTCTGTTCGCATGAGTCGCTCTGGCTTTGGCCTTCTTGTAGGATGGCTCACAGAAGGTGTCGGAGGCGAAGCACCTGGAGCTGGAGACGGGTTTTCTGGTGAGAAGGGAAAGCGTGGCAGAGCTGCAGTCATGAGAGTTGTAAATAATCACCTTCGGTTCGATGGTAATGCTTGTGTTCAGCCTATCCTCGATAATTGTACTCATATGCAATCCAGTTACGTCCTCAAACCCGTCATCTGTTTCGCCTCATGCCTGGGAAGAGTCTACCGGTTTACTTTCATCTCTCATACCTAAGGCAAGCGGTGCAACAGCTGCAAATTTCACCAGCCCACGGGCGTTCAATGCTTCCAAAGGTGATCTCAAACTAGGACCGGCACCCCTCGGAGATGAGCTTCGTGCCGAGGCCGAACGTGTTCTTAGAGAACAAGCAATGGTTGAAAGAGATCCCGCTGCACAATATGAGTTTCAAATTCCAAGACCAACTTCCGTGCCCGGCATGGTAATACCCTTAGAGTCTGATCTCTTGCCACGTCCTCCAACCTTCAAGACTATTGACGTTGAAAGGGAAGTTAGCAACGTCAGAGATGCCCGGAAACGGATACGCCTTGATCCCACAGTGCTCGCTAATCTGGATGTCAACTCCCCTCAAGCTAGCGCTGTGCGCGCTAGAGCTCTTCCGAGCATTTGTGCGTATACCTTCCATGACGTTGTTGAAGGGTATGTATCGTATACTCTTTCAATAATTATCTGAGGCTCATATTGCATTGATAGTTCCCCGTGCTGTACCTTTTCTCAGGATACATCCTTAATGGCAGCCGGATTTTCTGAAAGTTACATACGACTTTGGAGTCTGAAGGACGAAAAACTTCAAGGAATGCGGAGCGACTTTAATGTCAACTCCATCAAAGATGGTCAGAACTTGCCCCTTGTTCATTTGTTCGACTTGTTGATAGACAAAGTTAAGTTTCATCCCTGCAGAAAATCAAGGAGAAGAGGGGGACCACCACACGTAAACTTATAGGTCACAGCGGACCAGTGTATTCTATCGCATTTGATCCTGTTGGGGGATCAGCTATTCCACCCAAATATCTTCTTTCAGCGTCTGCAGACGCAACGACAAGGCTCTGGTCCATGGACACGATGACCAACATTGTAGCGTTCCGTGGACACGAGAACCCTGTGTGGGATGTTAAATGGAGTCCGATGGGCATCTACTTTGCCACTGCGAGCCGGGACAGGACGGCCAGGCTCTGGTCTACCGATCGAGTCTCCTGTTTGAGGATATATGCTGGGCACCTAAGTGATGTTGACGTAGGTCTTTACCCTCTATTTTCTGTCTGATATACGCTCACCAATCTCTCAAGTGCCTCCAATTCCACCCCAACTCCCTCTACCTAGCAACAGGCTCAAGTGACTGGACAGCACGATTATGGGATCTCCAGCGTGGCTCTTGTGTTCGCGTCTTCCTGGGTCACCAAGGAGCCGTGTCTAGCCTTGCTGTCAGTCCGGATGGGCGTTATCTTGCTAGTGCAGGTCAGCGCTCTTCTTCATGAGCCGATTTCTTCCACTAACTTCATGGCAGGAGAGGACCTGGCTATAAATCTTTGGGATGTAGGTTCAGGAAAGAGGATCAAGAAGATGACTGGTCATAGTGCATCTATATACTCTCTTGCGTTTAGTGGGGAATCATCGTTACTTGTGAGTGGAGGAGCTGACTGTACGGTGCGGTGTTGGGACGTCAAGGGTCCTGGGGGATCTAAAAACAAGCCTCGCGAGAACGGATCACTAGGGCTTGCAAATGGCGATAATACAACCCACGGCTATGGGGATGACGAAAACCTAGAGACGTGAGTGCATTGCCTTTTGTATACCGTCACCTTATCCTTACATTATGCGAAAGAATTGATCTCGTGGCCACTTTCCCAACGAAACGGACACCAATTACAAACGTCCAATTTACCTCTCGAAACTTATGCCTGGTCGGCGGCTCATATCTGTCTTCTGAACTGCGGTGATCTAATTTTCAATCCACGTACGTGTCTTTCATTTGTTGATAACAAGTTTTGTTCACCTTCCGTGTCCAGATCCCGATATACATTGTGTCCTATGTTTCGTCTGTAACAACGAAATGTTGATTTATCTATCATACATCTCTGCAGGGAGATTGGCGACCAGATTCTGTCTAGGGTGATCTCCAACGCTTCGCTGATGCCAATGTCAGGACCTCAAATCCCCTCTTGATCCAAGTTTACGCGATCTGTCTCAGTAGAAGAAGAGGTATCAGATGATGAGGAGGCATGCTTAATAATACCCCTAGGATTGATTAGAGCAATAGGCTCTGCCCTGAGCAATTAGACTCTTGGGAGCGGACGTAATCACCGCCTGTCCACTGGGAAGGAATATATAGTCGATACCAGTATTGTGGACATTTGTAGGGCCTGATCTTTTTGGCGAGTGCAGCGTAAATATCTGGTGAATGCAATGAAGCAACATTGGTCCTAGCGCATACTGTGTTATCAAAGCTGTACAATATGGTGGTCACGTGCATCTAATTGATTCACGGGCAGTTGGCACTGGCTTCGTTCAAGCTTTGTTCGATTGACCCAGCCAACTTTGACTTTACCAGTCATTCGTGGTTGGCGCACCACATACGGTGCATTCTTCCTCCCACCCCCTCCCGCCTTTCATGATGGACGACACCATGGAGGTCGATGTCGCAATGCTCCCCGTGCCTCAGTTTCAAGTTGCAGGCTCGTCGCGAGATTCACAGGATCTTGGTATGCAGAGTATGCCTACCTTCATGCTGTATATCAGCGATCTCACCCTTTCTTCTCGATCAAGCCCCACCTCCCACAGTCCCCATGCCCTCGCGTGACGCCTTCCGCGACATTCAGGTAAAGGTGCACATACGTAGGCCTGAGAGGGACTCTTGGGTGTATATGGGGAGAGGTATAGTCTCACAAGAAGTATCGGGTCATTCGTCTCGAGTTGGTGCGGCAAGTCTCCTTTACTATCCCCAGAATGAACTCAACCACCCTCAACTTCTCTCAAGTTGTACGCACGCTCTCCACAGGGAAGATCATGGCTGTTTTCAGTGAAGTTGGTTCTCCGATATCGATGTCGTCTTGGCGCTCGCGTTAACATCCTTGTTAGACGTCAGAACTCCAAGCTGAGAAGCGCGGAAACTTTGTTGTAGTAGGTTGCGTCGAAGGATCTCGCGTGATCTCTTGGTCCTTGAATGTGGGTTATCGCTAGATCCCGATTTCACTGTCTCTGTTCAATCTGAATTATGCACCAACTAGGCGCTGAACAATTCGGAAACACTGCGTCTCCTTGCGAGCATTGAGCTCGCATGCTACAGGTGCAAACAGGCGCTTACCGATCCACGTCTCCACAGCAAGGGGCGGCGTCGGATCGAACGAGTAATCAAGGATGACCGCCGAAGGAGACACCGCCGAAGGAAGGATCAAGAAGCCCTGATTGACGCGTTTGCAAAACAGAAACTGAGTCCTGAACCTCCAACAGTCGAGCCCGCGCCACCAGGAGCATAGTGAATATATATCATATCAAGTCAGGGCCTTGGACTCAAAAGTCAAACCTTGCTTTGCTACCCTGTATCTTATTTAGACACTTAGAACCCCCTTCGCGCGTGCTTCCCACCCCCTTTCATTCAACTGTACTTAAATTTAACATCTCCACGTACATCCATCGTTTCCTGTATGTTCGATAAGAAATTCATCGCAGCAAGCCTTCATAAAAATACGCGAATTATCTTGGCAACTAGGAGATCTAAAACCATCCAGCAGTCTACTGGTAAAGAATACAACGCTAGTACCTGTGGATGTCCAAACGTGTAATGGCACAGATCGATGTAATAGGTGTTGTGAGAGAGATAATGAAACATACACAGCGGTGAAAATCTCCAAAGATAAATAGATAGCATTTAACAAACCAGTCGAGTTCCACCAATGTTATGATCCCATAGGTGTATTGGCATGGGAGGGTCCAGCGGTAGCCGTGGGTATGAGGGGGGCCCCACGTCGTTCCGAATATCGTGGAGGCAACTCGACAATGCCGTCCTGATTTGGAGGCGGTAGTTCGTCCTCGACGTCGGTATGCACGATGAAGCGCGAAGGCGTATACCCAGATACACCAGCCATCGCCGCTTTCCGCTGAGCGCTTGACATTGTGGTGGATGCAGAGTCAGAGACCTCGAAGGGGTGAATCACAGAAGGTGCGTTGTTTGTCAGTGTGTAAGGATTGAATGAATCTGTTTCAGAACCGAGTGAACGTTGCTGAGCGTGAGATGGTAGTAGTGAGTGCTGTGAAGGCTGGTATTCGGAAGGCTGCTGATATAACGACGATGATTGATGATCGGAGTACAATTGAGTTGAGGACTGCGCATGATATTGTGATGGAGTGTACAGAGAGGGCGCACGACTGGAATGTTGATATGTTTGTTGATGCGTAAAGTTGTCCGTAAAAGGATTTGGATCGTATCCACCACCAGGAGCTGATGAGGCATCGGCAGGACCCACAGCAGAAGAATATGGACGCGCCGGGTCATAAGTCAGATCAAGATCAGTCTTCCGCGATCTGCTATTATTGTTGCCCTTCCTTCTTTTTAGGAAGAACAGACCCAATGTCACAGCTACAGCGAGGAAAACAAGTCCGCCAATGACCGTCCCAGCAATTGCTGCGATTGAAGTCTTGCTCTCTGGAGTCATTGAAGGAGAGGCGGTGGCAGATGGAGTTTGAGAATTTGCGACAGTAGAAGGAGCGGAGCTGGAAGTCAAAGTAACACTGACAGTTGTTGAAGAAGGAGAAGAAGGGTTGATGCATGTGGCGTCATCAGTGGCGCCAACGATCTTGATATCAGAAGTTCCACCATAGCGCCCCCTAGCATCAAACATTGTAAATAATATAGACGTCCCAGCAGCTACGTTAGCATTCCAATCGAAAATAGTTGGGCCTGTCGGGGGGGCAAGTAGAAACGTTTGTCCTCCTGGTATTGTACCCTGAAGATGTCTGTTAGAGCAAAGGAGGGGATGTAAGTGGATGCATGCTATACACACAACAATTGTTATTGGTTGTACAGCCCCGTTATAAGCACTAAAGGCATATGGCCTGCAGAGGTTGAGTTAGATCGAGCGTAAGAGAAATGCACGCATACCTGCACTGCTGTAACGCGGAATTCAACTCGAATTGGAAATCAGTGCCTAGATGTACATAGTTGGTGAGCATATCTTTTTTTCGGTGGCTATCGTGGGAAATAATACCGGGATCCGTAGTATTGCACGTCCCGCCGTGGGAGGCCCCAGTTGTTTGAATATTCGTCGTTACTCCGAATTGGTAGCCTGTGGCGTCGAACATGGTTATGGCGAATTTTTGGCCAGTAGGAAAGGGAAGCTGAAAGGCAAAAGACCCTGCTCCATTGCTAAACGCCGTTGCCGGTATGGAAACATTCCTCTGCGTCCCAAAGAGCTGTAGCATAACGGATAAGAAAAAGCGACGGCCTTGGCATGGATAGCCGCACCGGATACAGGACCAACTGGAACGGCGGAGTACCACCTGTTTCGTGGTTATAATACAGCGAAATAAGACGCTTCTGAGGAGAACACACCTGTCCAGGAAACACCCAGACTGTCACATTGAGTGGGAGTAGTTGTAGTGAAGGAAAGCGTGTATGCACCGGGGATCAGAGCGCAGAATGCGGAGATCACCCAGAAGAGCCTTATGTGGGCAGCCATGAGGGAAAAAAAGGAAAGACAAGTCGAGAAGGAAAACGAAGTGCAAATCAGTAAAGAATGGGCGAAACGGCAGGATGACACGAGAGGGGGGACGATTATGAACGACCATTGCCAGATTTCTTCCATTGAAGAATTACATAATAAATTGATCATCACCGCTGTCCAACATATTCAGAACATACTTTCAAAGAGTTCCCCCCTCAGTTTTGGCTATGCCGGAGTATCCATGGAAAAATACCTGACAATTTGAAGAACGAGGTTCGAAAAATCCATCTTGGTTGCCGGCCAGTAAAGATATGTTTATCTCCTGTGAAGTTCAAGCTGCGTGATTTACGCGGGTCAACCTGAATTGATTCTTGTCATCCATGATGCTGTGTAGGGATGGCAAGGATCAGAGATGAGAGAGAAGGCTGTCAAACCGATCTGTAACAGGAAAACCTTGAGCGACTTCGGTTAGCAGCAAACTTTTGGCATTCTCTAAAGAGCACAGAAGTCTATGCTTTCGACTTCGTCGTCGGACAGCGGCGGGGCCAAGCGTAGAAATGGAGCCGAACTTGAAGGTGACGTTATGGCAGAGGCCGAGGTTCTGGGGTTTATGCTGTAAGGGAAGGACCATGGAAGCGGACTGGACCTCTTGTGATCCGAAACTGATCTGGTTCCCGAATCTGCCAGTTGGGGGAACAGGGAATTCAAAGGTAGTATAAAGGCGCCCATTGACAGGCGCGTTAATTACCCATCGGTGTTCTATTTCTATTACTGAATTCTTGGTGGATGTCAACACACGGGAGCGAGGAACACAAAGCAAAACGATAGCATCCGATAATAATACATATATGACGACATAAAAAACAGCCTTTATTCACCATATCTGTTTCGCCGCTTCTACAAGCACAGCAAGTTTCTTGCGTTCATCCTGCCGTGGAAATTAAGATTGAATAAAAGCTCAAGAAAACGAAAGTTTTACTTCTTCAGTAACTGGATTGCCTTCCCACACGGATGCGAACCCACACTGGGTGCTGATGCAGAGTCTTCCGACATGTCAAAAACATATTCTATCAGTTTGAATATGGAAGAAAGCTGACTGATTCAAGGCGGCCTGGCGAGTCCGTTGAGGATTGTCCTTTATCATTGCATCGACAGCCTCGTTTACACGAGCCTTGAGCTCTTCCACTGTTTCGAGCTAGGAGGGCAAGTCAAGCGCGCATTATCTTTCTCCGACAAGAGACGTACTTTTGGGACCTTGGTCGTCACAAGCCCAAGTACAGCAACCTTGTTGCTCGGAAGATGTTTCAGCGGTGCAAAATCTCCCGCGCGCTCAGTGTCGTATTCCAGCTGTCACAATCACTCATCAATCGGGACCGGGCTTGCATACAAATGGAAGATTGCAACAGACGTAGAAAGTATCGACATCGAGTTTGTTGAAAAGTTTGACGGCAATACGACCGTAACCACCCTCGGAGAAATGCACACCGCCCTATAAACATAAAAGTTAGCATCGCGATCCACTAGGAGGAGCAGGTCATTCGCCTTGAAGTTGCCTCGGCACATATGGACCCCAACAGTAAGGTTACTGGGTCTATCTTGAGTGCAAACATTGATAGCGCGAATGTATGTATCCAGAAGTGCCTCATGATCAACACCTGCCTCCTCCATTTCCAAAATCATACGATCATTGCAGAAATAGCAAAGTGTAGGATCATCTATCTGAATATGACCTTGAACAGAGGATTGTCAAGTGATATCAACAAGTAAAAAAAAAACAAACGCACGGCATCCTTGATCGTACAATTCTTTGAATTCCGCTCGATAGGCTATGCCAAGATCGTCAAAGTATTCATCTAGAAAACACCCACATCAGTGGCGGGCATACAAAAAGAAAACTGTATGAAATCACCATCATTTTTGTACACGGAAAGGTCATAAGTGAGATCGGACCCATGGCGCTGATGGTACCATGACGGCGAACACACGGTGACCTTGATATACTTCACATCCTACACATTCATAATTCAGCAACAATTGTCTGCCAGACCAATCAAATAAAACCGCGGTCACCTCTGCAGGAACGAGACTCTTGACATGGTTGAACTGATCCAAATAGAAAGGTTTGACACGTCTGATTTTGCCCTGGATGATGAAGAGAACTGAGTCCCGTGGTTCGGTCTCGGGTAAAAGAAAAGACCGACCGAGCAGAATACAGTCTCGGCTTCTTTAACACCATACGCGTACATCATACCTATGTGGGGGATATAACGCTGCCGAGGGGAGCCCTGAGCTCGATCTGTATCACAGGAACTGCAAAATGGGCACCTTGAATGTTTCGATCGGGCCTTTGAGAGAGAAGTGATGAGGAGTGGGAACAAGAAGCACAAAGTAAGACGACCAACAATCCGGTATCGCAGTCATGCCCTCCAAATTGTCAAAGACGCCCTCGAAAAACATACCTCTGATGAAGAAATCAGGTCTATTGATGACGATTACGGGTTGGCCGGCAGTACCTTCTCATTTCGCCGTCGGTTATAGTCTTCATACCGACGTCGCGCTGGAGCTGTAGGACGTGTTTGATAGCATCGTCTTCAGCAGCGCGAAGCTCTTCGATAGAAAGCTGCTTCTGCTCGAACAAGCTGCGTTTGTCATAAAGCACAGAGGGGCGCAGGAGCGATCCGATATGCTCAGCACGGAAAGGAGGACTCAGATGCATGACAGCGGATGGACTCATGAAGCAGACGTGACATTAGGCCCTTTAAGTATTAGGCGGCAAAAGAGAAACCAGAACCACCCAATGGAGGAAGGCGGCGATGGTGGCGGTCGAGACGCGAGAGGGTCGTGGGGTTAGGGTTACGGCAAGATCCGGGAGGACCTGTGCAGCTGTGGCAAGCCACAGAATCTCAATTGGGGCTATTGCAAACAGTCGCAAGCCCGACGACGACCTCAAGACCACCGTACGTATGTCCCTTCTCGCCGTCGCCCACAGCGCACTCACCGCCTCTGACGTCTAGCTCAAGACATGGGTTTTGCTCACAACAACGGTCGGTCCACGCCTCACGAATACATGAAAAGGACTCTCTGTTGATTACCGCGTTTGCAGTCCTCCATGCTAACCACTTCCGCAAGGACTGGCAGCGCCGTGTGCGCACCTGGTTCAACCAGCCAGGCCGCAAGCTGCGCAGACGTAACGCCCGCAAGACCAAGGCCGCCGCCCTCGGTGTCCGCCCCCACTCTCTCCTCCGCCCCGCCGTCCGCGGCCAGACGGTCCGCTACAACCGCAAGGTCCGCGAGGGCCGTGGATTCACTCTCGCCGAGCTCAAGGATGCTGGCATTGGAAGGAAGGAGGCTCGTGGTGTTGGAATTGTTGTTGACCACCGGAGGAGAAATCTGAGCGAGGAGGGCAAGAAGGTCAATGTGGAGAGGCTGAAGGCTTACAAGGCACGCCTGATTGTCTTCCCCCGCAAGGCTGGCAAGCCCAAGAAGGGAGACTCTTCTGTACGTGGTTGTACTTTTATGATTGCTCTCTCTCTCGCTAATCCGGTGATCCGTTAGGCCGAAGACCTCAAGGCCTCGACTACGCGTGCTGCAATTCCTCTCCCCTCTGTCGATGCCGCAGAAGCTCCACGAAAAATCACTGCCGAAGAGCGCGAGTTCCAGGCATACAAGACTCTCCGCACAGCTCGCGCCAGCGCACGGTACGAGGGTGCCCGCAAGGCCCGTGCCCAGAAGGTAAGCTTGTTTTTTTTTTTCGCTTTGCAAACCACCTAAGTCAATTGCAGAGGGAGGAGGAGGAGGCAGCCAAGAAGAAATAAGGACATTATTACCTCTTTTCATCTCTACTGTCATATTACAAAAGCGGCCGTCTACTGCTTATGCACCGAATATGAGCTTTTTAATTCCAAAAGTACTACGTGAGTGTAATACAGGCCCATGCCTTAGGCAATCTTTTTGCGCTTCTGGATGGCTTCTTGAACTTTGGCCTCGGTGACCTTGCCCATGAGCTTGACCTGTTCTGCAACTCGTTTGAGTACGCCAATTACCTTGGTGTTGCCCTCGACAAACCCAAATTCGGCATAAGTTAAACCTTGTTCTTGAGCAAACTGTTTGACCAAGAGGCTGGCGCGCCTGAGGTTATGGCGAGGCAAGCGAGGGAACAAGTGGTGTGTGACCTGGAGATGGAGACCGCCATGGATGAAGGCGATGGAATCGTCACAGATGACATCTGTGGTAGTACGGAGTTGGCGGTGTGGAAAAGACTCGGTGGGACCCAAGTCGACAGTAGACATGGAGAAATGAGAGAGTACGATCTGTTGTTGGTTGGATTATAAAGGAGGGAAAAAGAGGAGATGGCGGACCTGGACATGAAGAGGGCTCGTGACTGCATGGCTGACAAGGAGATAGGCCAAGGCGGTCTGCCATGAGCCACAACCATAGAGTGCGCGTCCGAACCAGGACCAAAAAAAGAGGATGCCAGCGACTTCGAGAGACCATGCCCAGCGGCCGCCTCTGGCACGGCGGGTATCGAAAGCCTTTTTGATGAGAAAGGCGTAGGAATTGACATACAAGTTGAAGCGACCAAAGAGCATGATGATGTAGAAGAGGTTGTGCTGGAGGGCGACAAAAGTTTTGGCAAAGGGATCGAAGGACATTGTGCGCTTGTAGAAGGAGGACCAGAGGGAGTTGAGAAAGACGGGAGATACAGCAAGGAAAGGAAGATGCTCGATGTCGGGGTCACTGGAAAAAGAAAAGTCAGCGGGACTGATGAGGGGACTGGAAAAGGACATGCTGTGAAGGATGGTTAGTGACGACTAGAGAGAGGGTGAGAATAGATGTGTAGGGAGAATGAAGAGACGCACGATGGTGGATGTTGTGGTTCTGGAGAGGAAGCAATGAGACGGGAATATTGGAAAAAGTATGGGACGGACGTGTATCCACCAGCCGATGCTGAGGCCACCGATGCAGTCTGCGACGAGGATAGAGACGAGGTGGTCTATGGTCCAGTTGTGGGAGACGCCTCTGTGGCCGAGGTCGTGGGCAGTAAAGACGAGCTGGTGCCAGAGGAGACCGAGAAAGAGGGCACTGGTGAGGAACCAGGAGCGACGGTAGGCCAGGACAGAGAGAGAGGCGAGGAGGATGTAGCGAAGGAGCTCGGGGCCATAGCCGGAGAGGTAGGGGGTGTTGTAGAGACCGGCGTCGACGATGCGCTTGTGGAGAGCCCTGTAGGCGAGCGAATGGCGGGCCTGGGCCTGGAGAGAGAGGGACGACGGAGGGGGCTCGAGGGCTGATGGGTGTGGGGCGCCGAGAGCGGGAATTTTTGGGACGAGGAGGATTTGGGATGGGGAGGTGTTGGGGGAGGTGGCGTCGTCGTTGGCGTCGTCGGGAGAGGTGTTGGCGTCGTCAGTGGCGACGTCGTCCTCACCCTCCCCGACGTCGTCGACGTCGTCCTCACCCTCCCCGACGTCGTCGACGTCATCCTCACCCTCCCCGACGTCGTCGACGTCGTCCTCACCCTCCCCGACGTCGTCGACGTCGGCCTCACCCTCCCCGGCGTCGACGACGTCGGCCTCACTCAACCAGGCGTTTTGGCTGTGGACCCAGCCAGACATAACCGGCGGGACAAGAGGCAGCCATGCGCCGTCGTGCAACTCGACGCGTCCAACGGCGTAGCGGCGGACAAGGTCGAGCGTAGAGTCGCAGTGGAACGCCTGGATCTCGTCGGTGGCGTCGCGTCCGACAAAGTGGAGGATGGCGAGGGCGCCGCCGGGGTGTGCAGCGAGCCAGGACGGGGGAATGCGCAGCAGATGGCCGTCGTAGACGACGAGGACGTCGCCGGCAACGACACGCGCAGCGACGGCGTCTCTGGTGAGCAGGGGAGACATGGGTGGCGTGGGAAAAGAGAGCGTGTGGGCTGATGGGGAGTGGCTCGTCTCTCTTGCTGACGACGATGAAGCCAGACATCGCCGACGCCGTGCGCGACACCGTCATCGTCCGCGGCCACACCCGCGTCGCCCGCAGCAACACTGCCCAGCACGTCTGATTTCTTCGTCTGCGTCCCCGCCGCTGATCCTCTGCTCTAGGGCCCCCCCTGCCCCCGCAAAGCCCCCCGGCCGCCGCTCCCATTCCCAGGAGCCCAAGCCCAAGCACAAGGCCAAGAAGGGCTCCCAGCACGCCGATGTCATCGACCGTCTCGACTTCACCGGCGTCGGCCCCAGTATGTTCTTCCTGCGCAGCCCCCACAGCCCCTGACCCTCCCTTTTCAGTGTTTCATCACGACGGCCCCTTTGATGCATGTGCGCCCTCTCGCAATCGCCAGCGCAGCAATGCCCCCATGTTCGCATGGTCGCCCCGCCAGGAGGATCTTGCCGCCTCAGATGGTGCCGTCTATCCGTCTCTCGACGCCTACAAGGCCTTTTCAAACGCAGAGGCCCCCAAGAAAAAGGTCGATGCCATCGCCGAGGCCTGGGGCATCCACGAGCCAGAACCGTTCGAGGATTTTGCCGCAGGAGGCGGCACCGGCAGGGCCGACACCGAGACTCCCGCTAGTTCCATCTACAATGGTCGCGATTCCCACATCAAGAAACGCACAACAAAGGAATCTCCAAGACCATCAGCTCCTGCTCCAGCCAAGCGTTCCGTTCCTCCGCCTCAGCCCATTTTTGTTCCTGATAATCCTGATCAGACCCTTGCTCCCCCTCTGTCTCCAGGCGCCAAGCCCCAGCGCAAAAAGTCGCTCATGCAGCGCATCCGCAAGATGCGTGATGCACCCAACGTCCCCGTCACCGACGACTATGACCAATCGCCTTCTCCTCCATCCGAGCCCCGTCCCACCCATCGCTCCCAGAATTCCAACTCTTTTCTTGGTCGATTCGGTGCCTCCCGTGGCCCCCAGCCCCCGACCGACAAATCCGAGCAGTTTGTCTACATCGAACCAAGTCTGAGCAACAAGGAGCTTCCCCCACCGCCCGTCGAAAGCGAGAGCCCATACGAAGTAGCTGGCTACTTTGACTCTGCCAATGGCACTAATTCTCGGTCTCCAGGCATCGTCAGGAAGACCAGTCTCATGAAGAAAGTCGGCCGCGTCGTTGGTCGCAACCGACAGTGATCCATAACAGCTACTCCTTGTACATACTACCCATATATCCTTCCAGTGCTGACAAACTTACTTTTCAATTCCTATCTACTGTACTCCATTGTATGCCCACCAATGTATGCCCCGTTTATTCTTTTGGCGTTGCCACGTCCGACGTAAGTCTAACATTGATGCTCGCAGTTCGCAGCGCATCTTTGACGTCAGCTATCCGAACTTGTTCCCTGTGGAAGATTCCAGCGGCCAGTCCAGCCTCCACACCCGTCTCCCGGAACACTTGCACAAAGTGTTCCTTGCTACCAGCCCCACTGCTAGCAATCACCGGTATCCGCACGTTCCTCTTGACGAGGTTCAGCAGGTCCAGATCGAACCCGAGTCCCGTGCCATCCCGGTCGATGCTATTGACCAAGATTTCACCAGCTCCGAGAGCCTCCACGCCCCGCGCAAGCTCCACAACAGAGACTTGGCGTGTTTCACGCCCACCAGACACAGTGCACTGCTACCACCACCCTTTGCCCTTCTCACGCCCCGTCACGAGTTCGTCCTTGTACGGCCCGTCATATCTTTCCGCATCCACATATACTCTCCGTGGATCGATGGAGACGACGACGGCTTGTCGTCCGTACGCATGTGCGATCGTCTCAATCGCGCTCGTGCCGTCCCCCTTTCCGGCTGCACGCAGCCGCTCGACGGCATACACTGCCTCGGACCCAATACTCACCTTGTCGGCCCCCGCCCGGAAGTAGGCACCTGCGACCTCTAGCGCACTGCGCTTCGTGCCGTCCGGATCAACAGTGTCTTTGATCCCTCCGCCGATCGTGAGGGGCACAAATACGCACTCGGCAGCCGCCCGCACGACGGCGAGCATGGGCTGGTCCTGCAGAGGTGAGTGGCGGAAGGAGGTGATGTTGAGGAGGCAGAGCTCGTCCGCGCCCTGCTCAAAGTACCGTGCGGCGAGCGCCACAGGTTTGCCGAGATTGCGCACTTGTCCTGCTGTGGCTACGGCGGACGACGTAGCGTCGGCTTTTTCACGCACGTCGTATTGATCGCCCTTGGTCACGACGAGATCACCTTGGTCGTTGGCTCGCACATCCATGCATGCGACGATGCGCTTCGTGAGACCGTGTGCGGGCTTCAGGACCGGGGCCACACGGGGCGTTGTGCTGTCGAATTCGGGATTTCGGAGCCAGGCATCGATGAGGGCGAGGCCGGCCGTGCCAGATTTCTCGGGGTGGAATTGGGTGCCGAAGACGTTGCCTTTGCGGACCGAGGAAATGAAGAGCTCCTGTCCGTACTGAGTGGTGCTGTGCACCCATTCCGCGGCAGCCGGGTATCTTCCGGGGTTATACTTTGCACAGAATGAGTGTACGAAATAGTAGTGGACGGCGTCAATCGGTTCGGCCGTATTCTTGGTCGGATGCATGAGATCGGCCGAATTCCAGCCAATGTGAGGAACGGCCTTGTCACTGCTGTCGAACTCTTCGATAGGGCACGGAATGACGCCCAAACCTCGATAAGATGACTCGGTAGATGACTCGAACAGAATCTGCATGCCAATGCAGATGCCCATGAAGGGGCGGCCCGACTGTATATACTGGAGCAAGGGCTCACGCAGACCACGGGACTCTAGGGACTGTACGGCGCTGCCAAACGCGCCGACTCCCGGAAAGATGAGGATCTAATTTGGTTGTCAAGACGGGCTGGGATGTGCGGAACGTGGGACTGACGGTGGCATTGTCGAAATCTGCAGGAGAGGATATCCATTTGAACGAATGGCCGAGACGTGTGAGGGAGTTTGCGAGGCTCTGGACGTTGCCTGCGCCGTAGTCGAGCAAGTACAGTCCCATCGTGTGCAGTCAAAACACCGGCCCGGCCAAAATTATCCTGATCAACTGATCGTATATTTTTTATCATCCAATATAAAAGCCGAGTCACATCTTTCCGCCCAAACCACCATGTCCACCACCAACCGCGCCTCAGTTGCCGCATCCCCCACCTTTTCTGTCCAAGATCGTGCCCTCCGTCGCAGATCTGTGCAGGACATCCCTCCCCGTTTCCTTCATCCCCTTCAGAATGACGGTGTCCGTCTTCTCATCCTTGAAAATATCTCTCAGGAGGCTGTATCTGCATTCCGAACACTGGGCTTCCATGTCGACCATTACTCAACCGCCATGACTGAGGACGAGCTCGTCGAAAAGATTCCTTTCTACCATGCTATTGGGATCCGCAGCAAAACAAAGATCACTCAGCGAGTCATCAACGCTGCTCCCAGAGTCTGTCTTGTCCCTTCTTACTCCTGGATTAGTCACTTATTTTGTTATACAGCTCCTCGTCATCGGATGCTTCTGCATTGGCACAAACCAAGTCGATCTCAACGCTGCTGCTGCCGCCGGCATTCCCGTCTTCAACTCTCCCTTCTCCAACTCGCGCTCGGTCGCAGAACTCGTCATGGCAGAGCTCATTGCCCTCTCACGCCAGTTATTTGAGCGTTCCTACGAGCTTCGCAATGGCATCTGGAACAAGAAATCCAAGGGCTGCTGGGAAGTCCGCGGCAAGACACTGGGCATTGTCGGTTATGGCCACATCGGTTCCCAGTTATCCGTCCTCGCAGAGTCATTTGGTATCCGTGTTCTCTTCCACGATGTCATCAACATCATGCCCCTGGGCTCTGCACGCCAAGTGCCCACCCTCTCGGCCCTCCTCGCAGAGTCCGACTTTGTCACCCTCCACGTGCCCGAGCTCCCTGAAACTACCAATCTCATTGCAGCACAGCAGCTCAGCGAGATGAAGCAGGGTTCTTATCTCATCAACAACGCCCGTGGCAAGGTTGTTGATATCCCCGCTCTCATCAACGCCCTCAAATCCGGCCATCTCGCCGGCGCTGCAATAGATGTCTTCCCCAACGAGCCTGGTTCCAACGGCCCGGGTTTCAACGACAACTTGAATCCTTGGGCTACCGAACTGAGAAACCTCCCTAATGTCATCCTCACGCCCCACATCGGTGGCTCGACTGAAGAAGCCCAACGTATGATTGGCGACGAGGTCGCACAGGCTCTTTCCAGCTACCTCGGCTACGGCTCCACAATTGGCGCCGTCAACTTCCCCGAAGTTGACCTTCGTGCGATCACCGCCGAGCAGGACAGTCAAATACGTATCTGCCACGTCCACAAAAATCAGCCTGGTGTCCTCAGGCAAATCAACGAGGTTCTGTCGCCGTACAACGTCGAGAAGCAGTACTCGGATTCCAAGGGCGACATCGCTTATGTCATGGCTGACATCGCAAACGTCTCTCGAGCAGATGTTGGCAAGCTCCAAGAGCTCATAAGCTCTACAGACGCCAATATCCTCACTCGTTTCCTCGCTTGAGATGAATGAATCATCTTTTGTGTGTCTCAACGGCACCCGTCCTCATCTGTCTTCTCCATCGCAATGTTGCACCCATTCAACTGGACTCCCTCTCATTACATAGATACTGTATGCTGTTTTACAAGGAATTCGTGTACTACCAATATAATCTTCCGATACCACATCCAAGCTTCCTCCTCGGGATTCCCAATACCACTGGCGAGATGAGTTTCCATCCTCTGGTAGACATGGCGAATCATAAATCTTGCACGATCGTGTATATTATTTCGATACCACATCTAGTGAGAGAGCACATAAAATGCTTGACCAATCTCAAGCTTCCTCCTCAGGATCCCCAATACCACTGGCGAGGATTGCGAAGTGAGTTTCCATCTCTGGTAGGCATGGCGAATCATAAATCTTGCACGATCGTGTGTTCCCGCGTCCCTTCTTGAGTTGCAATCTATAGACAGTTAGAATTGACAATTTTGATACAGAACTTGAGACTGCACCGAGTAGTCGAGGCGTGAGCCATGATATTTCCTCCAATGGGCTTCTTCTCGTTGCTTGCATATGGGCCTGCTGCCGCATCAGGGTTGGACATGACTTGATTTGTTACGACAACTGCGATGCCAAACTGCAAGAGCTCTTGATTTGCAACAAGAACTCTGGAGAAAGATAATAAATACCTCATCGGCTAGACGTTGAAGGGTGCGAAGGAATCTTCCTAGATGATTTTGACGTGATGACAATTCACCCCGACCACTGAAATCCGTGCGATATAGTGCAGTACAAGAGTCTACTATGAGGAGACAGAACCTATGCACATGTTGAGATGAATTCGTCGTGTACTCTTCGAGAAGGTTACCTAGACTCAGACATCAACGCACTGGCACTGGTCAGAAGCGCATTCTGGTGGTCCGCATTGTAAGCTCTCGCATATGCAACGTTGTCGAGAACCTCTTCTCCGTTCAAACCATACCGTTCTGCGACTGCGAGAAGACGCACCGGCCGGAAAGTGCCCTCCGTGTCGATATACAAGCACTTGCCCTCACCACCGCCCATGCTCACCGGAAGCTGGCAAGTTACAGCAAGCGTATGACATATTTGAGATTTCCCTGTCCTGAACTCTCCAAAAAGCTCTGTGATCGCACCAGTCTCAATGCCGCCTTTGTAGACGACTGAACGCGCATACAAGAAGCCAAAGGTAGTAGAAACACACCTCCCAAGAGAGCATCAAGTTGTTTTGAACCAGTGGTAATGTGCACGAGTTCAGACCTCCGCGCATGAACCTCTGTAGCACTTTGAAATCCCAAGGGAACGATCTTCTGCGCTGTGGACTATGTCAGTCTAGCATCAACATGCCCAGCCTGAGGCTAACCCTCAGCCAGTATCTTGTCCGCCTTCTGATCAGATATTCCCTTGATTGTGACAAGATGTTTCTTGGGGGTGAACGCAACCGCTTCGACCGTGTTCAGACCCGCCTCAGCGAGCTTCTTGATGTCATTGGGGTGAATGCCCGCCTCTTGTAGCTTATTGACGAGGAGGGGTCCAGTAAATGCATAGTCTTCACCGACTTCTTCGGGTGCTTGGGAGCCTTGAGACATGACGGTCGAGATTTACTTTACGTCGTGCGCGTGAAAGAATGCACGCGTTTGTTGCCGTGTCACGTGTCACGTGCCCGCGTCAAGGCCGCTTAACCCTCGCTAGTTCTAGTACTGCCACCAACTGCAAAATATGTCATCATCTGCCCAAGATAAAGCCAAGGACCAAAAGTGCTACATTCACATCCTCCCGGATGAGCTTCTATCCGCCATCTTTGATGCAGGTAACCAGTCTGCGGATGATGAGCTCGGCTTCCCCATGATCGTCTCAACGGTGTCTCTGCACTGGAGACAAGTGGCAATTAGCACACCTTCGCTGTGGACCTCAATTCTTGCTGACTTTTCCAACCTCGGAAAAAAATCCTCCGGTTGCAACTTCCTCCTCTTCTTCCAGAGGTCCAAGATGCGACCCTTGTATATCACCATTCGCTTTATAAACCTACCATTAGTTAACTTTAGCCTATACAAAGACCTATCTGGTGCAATCAGTGCTAATACGGGTCGTATCCGCGAGATCGTCGTATGCATCAGGTCCCTAAGTGATTTCCACGCTTTCGCGTTGCCTTTTAATTCCCTTGCCTTCCCAATCCTTTCACGCCTCGAAATCGATTCGAATGCTCGCCAGTGCTTCTCGAGGCATGAACCTCTTTTTCCTGGTGCAACACACATTCGGTCGATGGTGTTTCCCAGATGTCCTACATGTGCCCCATTAGGCCCTGATTTAACGCACTTGGAGATTCGCAGACTAACATGCAATGTTGAACAATTACGAGCCGTCTTTCAGGCGTCACCTTCCTTACACACGCTCACTATCTACAAACTTGGGCCCGGTGGCTGGGCAAAGGACGATTCTTTGCCCATCGTGGCCTCTTCATTGCGCACTTTCAATCTCACGATTCATGACGATCATCCTATTGACGGTACTTGCATTTGCCTGTTGCCACATCTTCTGACACCCAACCTCGTCAACCTGGCGGTGAACTTATCCTACGGCATCTTTACTTTCGCCCAACATTTCAGCACATTACCCAAAATCGAAAAATTGAAAATCGTTGGTTTTTTCTTGACCCCAGAAGATGGTCGTGTCATTCGGCAGTGGACAACTCTGACTCACGTCGAACTGATTATGACAGACCATACATGTTTATGGGGTAACCCTAATGCCAACAGTTCTCCTGATCCCTGGCGGAATCTAACTGCTGTCACCCTTGATGACCCATCCTCCCCTGGTAGAGCGGAAATGGTGGCAGCGATTCGACAGTCATACACGCAGTCTCCCAGGACTATCACGATCAACATCGATTATCAGAATGGACTGGATGAATTGCAGCCGGAATTGCCAAACGCGGTCTTCAATTTTGTTCAGCGAGAATACCCTGGTATTCGCTACGATAGCTCTGACGATGACGACGATGATTGGTCAAATGGAAGTGACGACTACTACGGAGACGTACCAGGCATAGACGACATTGACTATGAACTTGACGTAGAGTTGGATCCATATTCACATTATTATGACGATGACGACGGCTTCGACAGCTTCGACGTAGAAGATGAACAGTAGACGAAGCAAATCGAAATTATTGACATTAGGAGGTTTCGTTAGTGATTGGGACAGAAGCTATAGGTACATCCTTTCTATATGTCCGTTCCAAATATGTCACTGCTTTCAAGTCCAACACCACTCTTGGCCACTTGAGTAATTCATACACATTGAGCTTGTCTGTTGTGACCAGTTTGACTTTTTCAATGTTTCCGATTGCCCTTTCCAAGCTAGCGGGGGGTTTCTCTTCTCCGGTAACAAAGAGAGTTTTCCGCATCCCAAGGTGGTCAATTTTCTGGGCGAGGTGCTTGGTTTTGCCGTGCGGCCAACTGAATTGTGTCATGATACCGAGCTTCCTGTCCCGTACTTTGGCACTCAAGGCGACCCTCATACCCATTTGAATAACTTTTCGAGGCAATTTGGTACTGAAGTCGCGTGGTTTTGGGCCAAACGCGACACCACCACCCACTAGCACTGGACTTTGTCCGTCGCCCATACGCGCCCTGCCACTACCTTTCTGTCGGCGAATCTTTGCTCCGGAACCCCGGACCTCACCGCGAGTCTTGGTGCAGGCAGACCCTTGTCGAAGAGAGTCACGGTATTGTACAACACATAGATGAAGTATATCGGTGCGTAGAGGATGGTTGAAAACGGTGGGATCAAGGCAAGCAACAGAGGTTTCTGCAGGATGTGTAGTGCCTGCCAATGGTTGAGAAAGACCGAGATACACAGGTTCAAGGATAGGTTCGACTTGTTTGATGTGAGCACAAGAATGAACTGCGAAGAGAAAGATGACTGCACCTGTTTTTGAGGGCGGCGTGGGTGCAGACTTAGTGCCCGTGGTGCGAACCAGTCGAGCCATGGTACGAAGAGCGGTACGGCTCGGTGGCTAGAAATAGACTGTGAGAAAGCAATATATCGCATGGCTTGAAAGACGTACAACACCCGCACTTGCGCGAAACGTCAAGGATCTGAGCATATCGTACGCGGCCGGCAGTGGACTGGCAGTCGGTGGTCTGTGCGCTAGTAGATGGGAGTCCTGGAGAGGAGGCTATGCTTAGTCAGCTGACTCCGGCAAACGCCGAGTAGAACTGGACAGGTGTTACAAGCCACAAGCATGCTCCTTGCGAAATATTATCGGCGCCGGCCTCGACGACTTCAAGAAGGTGTGTCCGTTCTCTGCCTGTTTTGCCTTTTATTCTAACCTTGCACAGACTATTTGCCGCAACCTCGTCGGCTCACCTCTCAAAATGGCTACATCTGCAAAGGCCGTCCAGACATTCGGCAAAAAGAAGGCACGTCTACTTCCCTTCGTCGATGCACTGTGCTCGAGTAATAACAGCGATCCTTAGACTGCAACCGCTGTCGCCCATGCTAAGGAGGGCCGCGGTCTTATTCGTATCAATGGTTCCCCCATCAACCTTGTTCAACCCGAAATCTTGCGTATGAAGGTTTACGAGCCCATCCTTGTTGCTGGAGAGGATTCTTTCAACGTCCTCGACATCCGGGTACGCGTAAAGGGAGGTGGACACACATCGCAGGTGTATGCTATTCGTCAGGCCATTGCCAAGGCTCTCGTCGCATATTACGCCAAATATATTGATGCATACAGCGCGCTCGAGCTCAAGAAGAAGCTCGTAGCGTACGACCGTACACTCTTGATTGCGGACCCCAGGCGGATGGAACCCAAGAAGTTCGGTGGTGCTGGTGCTCGTGCTCGCAGACAAAAGAGGTTCGTTTCTTGTGTAGTGTTTTTATATTGTCTGCTCATGTTCTGTCCTCAGTTACCGTTAAACGTCTCTCTTGTATTGTACTGTACATGCAACTGCTTCCGGGTTCCTTTCACATGCCCACGCTATGCCCCGTATGTGAAATATGACATTTGCCAATCCCAGATTCATTTTTGTCATGATATCTAAAATTTTTTCTGAGTCCAATGCGCAGCTTCTGAACATCGCTCACTTCCAGTGAGGAAAAGTATCGGGAGAGCTCACAGAGCCTGTCTTGGGTTTGATTTCCTGAAATTCTCGAAATCATGGTCCGGACTCGTCAAGAAGCGTCTTTAGCGTTGGTTACATATTTAGTTACATATCTAAATCTTCAACGATCAACGATTGATTCATCTGTTGAACGTCAAGTGATGGTAATGTTGTCACGTGAAATGCGCATGCGTATCTCTTGTGGTCGCTTCTATAGCCCGTTTAATTTTCTACAACAACCGTTGCCAGTCCGCGACTGTGCTGTCAAGGTCCCCTTGACCCGATGGATGGCCCCTATGCATCCCAGCCTCAAGAGGTTCCCCAGATATTCCAAGATGAAGCTTCGCCCCGGCGCATTTTTGTCAGCGCGAATGGCATAAACGGGCGGCCCAAGTTAGTTCGGACTCTTAAGGTGTGCGTCTATAGATTTTGATTGCATGCTCGCTTTGACAGTCTTTTCAGAAAGCTGGTGCTGTCATCTGTTCTGATCCCAAGCAGGCTAACGTTATCCTGGTTGATTCAACCTCGGAAGCGGGTAGAGAATTCATTCGCGAATGGGGTAGCGATACGGACAAGGTTGTTTTACAACATACGTGGGTTGCAGCATGTATTGCCGCGTCCAAAGTCCTTGCCAAAGATGATGAGTGGGGGGGTTTCCTCACGTTCGACGATGGGCTACCGATCGCGAAAGAGGGCACAGAACCAGCAGAAGATACGATCAAGTCAGTTCTCAATGCCTTACCATCTGGCTTCACAGCTGATCATATACAAGAAGTCCACTTCCAACGCCCCGGATAACTCCTGTGGAAGTCCCTTCGTCTGCTTCTCGCCAGTCAGCACCAACCACGGCCCCCGATCTGCCTTCTGGATTGCAGCCCTCACTTCAAGACACTGTTCCAGATGGCTCGCTTCCTTCTTACCCTTCCAACAATGCTCTGGCGAACCAACAAATGTATCAACAAGCATTCATGCTGCACCCTGTTTTCATGGCCCAGCTGCAGCAACAAGCTTTTGGCCAGCCTAATGCGATGCCAGCCTTCCATCAGACTGGTCCCAATAGTCCATTGACACCTTTCTCTGCTGGCATGGGCTCGTTCAATTTTGACCTGTACAATATGAGCTTGAATCCACCGTATGGCACCTTTAATCGAAACATGTTCCCTCAGGATCCTAATAGTTCTAGTCTTCCCAACACAATCGACTTCAATTCTGCTACTGTTCCTCCGTCTTTTCGTCGAAAATCACCCATCCTGTCTCGATCAACTCCCGCTTCATATACTTCGGGCGAGCAAATGAGGTCAATCTCACCCACCAGCAATCCCGCATTCAGGCTCTCGCAGTCCATATCCCAAAGAGTTCCCAGTCGAGGCTCATCTCTTTCAGGTGCCTTATTTAGGAATCAAAACGGACGCGAGCTCTCATTCTTCGTTCAAGTCGACCTGAGCAATCGTTCTCGAACAGTCAACGCCATTAAGGTATGCTGTATTGTCGATCCGCTTCAGAGTAGCTGATTCCTTATTCCTTGACGGTAGAAAAATGGCGGGAAGATCGTTTCTAGTAACAAGACTGCTGATTACGCAATCCTGTACAGTCAGTCGAAGACTTTTCTTCCACTCTTAGAGTCCACTGCTCTGGCAGAGAGACCGGCAGTCAGCGCCGCTTTTGTTCAAGATTGCGTAGATCGGAACAAACTCCTGGACACGTCGTCCTATGAGTTTGAGTTTGAGACTTCCAAAAGCACTCCGCGTGGAAAACGCAAAAGAATCAAATCTGAGGAGGAGGAAGATTCGTTTGACAGGATTATTGTGAAACGATTGGAAAGGGACCATGGTCGAAAGGACACAATGGATCCAGCCTCGTCGGAAGACCAGGCTTCCGCCTCGAAGGCGGAAACGGCTAAACCCGCATCCCAGAATACGCACCAGCGTCTTTCAATCCAATCTGATGATCCCTCATGGCCACGATCACCCACTCCTCCCCCTGAACATACAAGGATAAAACGTGCTAGCAGCGATAGCTACATGTATTCGGAGGAGGAGCGGGATTATGCGAAACGCTACATCAAGGTCCTCCTACGACGTGATCATCATATCTCGAACTCTGCAATTGGCAAGGCACTGTATCAAAAGGTAGACCGTCCAAATTGTTTACACAGTTGTAGTACTAATTTACTGCGCAGATGGACAACCACAGTCTTGGCTCTTGGCGGTCATTTATCACTCAAGAGCAATTCAGAACTGTACTCGACAGCGCGCGCAAAACAGCAGGCATTGAATTCCGGAAACAGCAAGCCAGGGCAGAGCTCTTAGCGAAAGAAGTTGAGATTGTTGCACAATTCTTTGCTACTGGTGCTGGTCGATCGAATCCAGACGAAGAGGATGACGGAAATGATGCTGTAGCATGGGAACGGTTAACTCAACAGGTAGGTCCCTGTTTTCCTAACAGGCTTCGATCGTTTTACATTGAAATTCAGACGAAATGCCAATCTTGTGCAAGCTGGACAGACTGGTACTCTGACCATCATGCCAAGGTCGAAAAGCGCTATCAGGAATTGCTCAATTCCACCTGAGTTCGTTAGATAGTCTTCTATAAATCGATGTATGACCGGTTATGATAACTGTGCCGCAGAATATGACAATTTGGCACGACATTCATTCGGTAGCTTCGATTGGAGATTTTGATGATGGCTGCTTCAAGAATCTCCTCCGCTTCTCCTCCTGAGTAATTCCCGGCTCGCCAGATAGTTGTCCTGAGTAATCAAATACTCCCATAGCGGTACCAAGCACCACGCAACCACCAAGGGCCATGGGTATCGAGCGGGCTACGGCAATTTGAGCATGCAACGCCAACACAAGGACAAAAACAAACCTCTTATGCCCGCCAGAAACCCTGCAGCACACGCACCAGCAGCACCATTGAGCGGATCGTCCTTACGACGTTGATTGGCCACAACGGACTCGGTCAACGCAAAAGTGGCACCCATTCCAGCTGGAATAGAGGTATTATAAGAATTGTAAAAGCACAAAAAAGAAAATCGTACCGAATAGGGCGATTGTCCCTCCTGTCCGTGTCACGAAACCCATAGCACCATTGGAATGACTGCCGAGGGCATTTTGGATGGCACTGACGAAGATGCCTACCGCGCCAGCCTGGAGGCCAATGGCAGACGCATATTCAAGAGATGGTTTGGGGTTGTACGCTGGAACCGGCGAATCAGACATGGGTGAGTTTTGTTGGTGAGCGCAATGTCCCGATGGACGTTAACAATTGCCTATTTTGGGTTTGTTCGATATGTCCGAGCAACAAGTTCCCTGGTACAAGGTCCCCACCTCTTCTCCGCCTTTTTCTCTGACAAAAAAAATATATGTCTGTGCAATATCTCTCTTTTCATACCTTTTCTGACTACCGTATAGTCCAATGCTTCAGACTCTAGGCCTTTCAAAAGCCTGGCTTTCTTTCCATGGACACATGACTCCTACCACACCTTGTGGAATGGTCATCACAGTCTTTCACAGGAGGACTGGTCCGTCATGATTAATGAGTTTTCGGATGCTATTGCTGTTGGGTCTGATTACAATGTTTATGTCTTCTTCATGCGACAATCCAAGGACCCGATATCCTACAAAGTGCCGTTCGTAAGTACCACCCCTCTTTTTACTTGCTATCCTTCATTCAGCCGAGGACAGAGTGATTACGACATCAAGGCCCTTCCTACTGATTGCATACGGGTGGCTTGGACTCTGGATCCTGGTGATCCTTTGGAACCCCTCCTTCTCTTCTCGCATCTCAATCTTTTATATATTTACAATGTCAAGAAGCAAGGTGTTCAGGGTTATCTTCGTGGACATGGTGGTGTAAGAGATAGTATATGTGATACCGGGTTCTTCAGACTTTGATAAGTTCTAGGCCATAACGTCGATTGCCGTGCACCCGATAAATACCAACTTGTTCTGCACGACTTCCAGGGATTATTCCACCCGGATCTACGATCTACTACTGAAACCCCAAAAATTGGAGGATTCAAAGAACCCTCACTGGCTTCCTGGTGCACGACCGAGCTTCGCGGGTGCCGCGCATGGTCTCCACATGACAGAACCAGAGGGCGAGGGTGATGGCATAGGACGTTGCGTCATTGTCTTGATGGGCGGACGTTCAGGTGGCCACCAAGCTGCAGTATTGAGTGCCGTGAGCTCCATTCAGGTCATCTGATATTACCTATCTCGTACCCACAATCACCAGGCATTCAATCCAGATTTCCCAGTCATTGCAACTTGTGGGGTGAGAAAAAACGATACTCGCATCTCTTGAGAGGTATTGAACCGGATTTTCAGCTCGACAGACTTGTCAAGATATGGCATGTTCCCCGTGCCTCTCAAGAAACCCTCATCCGTGAAGACAAACCACTGTTTAGCAGTGGCCGAATCCACAAAGCCCGTGTTTTGTCCATATCATGGTATGAGTTGTCGTGAACAACATTATCATAACTTACTATTCCTCGTAGGCTACAAAACGATCTCCTACTGAGCCACAGTGCCCCGGCTGTTATGAAGCGGACTTCCGGCAGCACAGAATCCGAGGAAATGTGGTTTGAACCTGGGCAAATTGTCATCTGGCTTTGGCTATCTTTGAATCGCTTTTTTCCTGCCAAATACAATGGTGTCCGCCAGGACATATTACGTGGATGCGTGTCGGTATGTCAACTCCGTTCAATACTCAATCCGTTCTAACTCAAAACTGTAGGATTATCAAGAGAGTAGTAGGTTCCTTAAATTTAAAAGATCAGGTTCCTTTATTCCCATTTATTCAGGTTCTTTCAAGATTATATCTGCTGTCTCTTTTCCGCCAGCACGAACTCAGTTCGACACACCTGTTTTACACCTTTATCAATCCCCTACCCATGATCCCGTAGTTTCTTTCACGTACCCTAGATTCAACTTGATTAAGTTGTTCAATGTCATCCACCTCCATCCCCGTAAACCACCTCCTTTTCCATTTGATGTATTGAATATGGAGATCGGAGAGCATCTTAACGAGGATGGGGAAAGAGGAATCAGATCTCAGACGGACATACCTCCGGAGGTTTCAGGTTGGGAAATATCATCTGTTGCTATGACAGCTGAGGAGGAGATATTAGCATGTGCTATTGGTATGGGGGGAACAACTTTGATAGGTGTTGGTAGCAAAGAGGGCAAAGGTGTAATGTGGATTTGGAAACTTTGATTTGGGTTTGTAAAGCCACCAAGCTGAACCCAAGAAACACAGCACTTTGGGTACATGGTTGCCATCAAGTGAACGCAAGCTCAAGTGATAGCAAGCGATCAGAAGACTCGTACTTATTTTCCCATTACATTGCACTGTTCGAAAAAGAATGACTAAAAAATAGGCATAATCGAAGCTGGCGACTGAATTCAGCTATGTCCTAAGATCTCAGCAACAAATGATCATTTCACGCCTTGCAACCAAAAAGCACCAACCCCACTACAGCATGAGCTCTTCACTATATGCGACTGCATCATAGATCTGTCACTCGCCAACTTAAGACTTACCGATTTTCTGACTATTAGTACCGCTCGATCTTTCCAGAGATAGATTTGGTGGGGACCTCAGCCAGAATTTGATGCTTGTCGTAGGGCTCAATCTTTTCCATTGATAGACTTCGTGGGGACCTCGGCCGGAATCTGGCGTCTATCGTAGGGCTCAATCTTCCCATTGACAGGCTTGGTGGGAACCTCTGCTGGGATCTGGCGTTTGTCGTAGGGCTCAATTTTCCCATTGACAGACGTCGTGGGTACCTCGGCCGGAGTCTGGCGTTTGCTATAGCGCTCAACTTGACCGTCGGGAGATTTGACAGCGATTTCAGCGGGGATCTGACGTTTGACATAAATGGAGACTGTCTCGAGCGTTTTAAGAGCCCGGGTCGCTGGAGACTAGAATGATTATATATAATCAAATGAGAGCCATTGAGATACAAGATAGTATAACCTACATTCACGGGAACAGGGTAAGACAAGACCTGACCTGCCAGGAGAAGAGAGAACATGGCAACGAAAGTGCGGGTGAGCATTCTGAAGAGATTTTGAGAATATCACTTGTAGGCGATCGGAGGACGGAGAAAAGAAAGAGAAAGGCGTCCGGGCCTGCAACTGGAACAACGGACCGAGAAATACATAAGACCTAGAAGAAAACGGGAGAAATTTATACGCACTGGAAAGAAAAGAATGGGAGATGAAGGGACAGATAAAAGGACAGATAAAACAGTCATGTTTGTAGTCTTTTGTATTAGTATCGCTTGGATGATGGTTGCCGCTCCAAACCAATCGCCATATACTTAGTGAGCAAGTGAATATCCATGTCAAGACGTCCATGGACCGCGGCCGGGGTTACTATAGCCTCCCGGTTACATAACAATTTGACAATGACATAGTTATGATCAATCTAGCACGTGCTTCGATATTTTGTTACTCGTTTACGACTTTACTGGCTATGTCTGATCCACGCTTTGCGAGACTCAAATCTGACCCTCGTTTCCGACGCCCAAGAAAAAAGCAAGCAAAGGTCATCATCGATGACCGCTTCAAGTCTGTCTTTACCCCAGAAAAAGCCGGGAAATCCGGTAGCTATTCCAGAAATTTTTGCCAAACTTTCACGCTCACGCTTTCCAGGTCGGGTTGACAAATACGGCCGACCCCTTACTAACACTCATGAAAAGGACAACCTTAAACGCTTTTACCGCCTGGATGACAATGCCGACGATACGGTTGATACGGCCTTACCATTCACTGACTATGCCCGCGGAGAAGTCCTACTTGAGTCTTCTGATGAAGAGGATGATGATGAACATGTCCAAGATGGCTTGGACAACAATGAAGAGTCACTACGATGTGCCAGCAAGCGGTCGACCGCTATTCATGATGAGCTCCTTTCCGAAATAAATCTGGACGAGACAGAGTTTGCAGATCTAGACGCCCAGGCAGCCGCCTACGCAGAGGCTAACCCTGATCCTGCACATGAGGAAGTAAACCCATCACGTCGTTTGGCTGTAGTCAACCTTGACTGGGATCACGTCCGTGCTGTACATCTTTACAGAATCTGCGCGTCTCTGCTGTCCATCACTGCTTCTACCGTTTCTTCTGGCAGGCGGGAAAAGGCCGCAAAGACTACTCAGAGCAACGTTGCGCGCGGCAAGGTCCTCAGTGTTCGCGTCTACCTTAGCGAGTTTGGAAAGGAGAGAACGGCTCGGGAAGAAAAGGAAGGACCGCCACCAGAGATTTTCAAGAAAAAGAGCCAGGATGACGAAGAAGTCAACGCGGAAAATATCTATGATGTCGGTGAGGAAGATGACTATGACAAGGATGCACTCAGAAAATATCAACTCGAGCGCCTTCGGTAGAATCTTACCCTAATTTTAAGAGTTTCTCAATGACTTTTGATTTCCTGCCAGGTATTATTATGCCATCGTTACTTGCGATACGGTCGATGCTGCTACTCATATTTACCAAGAGTTGGAAGGGACAGAACTAGAGCGTTCTGCCAACGTTTTCGATCTAAGTTATGTCCCGGATGATATGACCTTTGACAACCACTTCAGGTGATCATGATATTCTTCAGTCCGCATAACGAGATTGAAGAAGCATCTTCATTAAAGAGACGAAGCGACTCAAGATACTGACATCACGTTTAAGAATCCCGATTTTGTGACTGATGTATATGCTTTGATTTCTCCATGTGGTTCCCTGTTGACAATCTACAATAGGCTCTGCGACACTCCAAAGTCAAACTGACATGGGATGACGACGACCCCGAGCGGAACCACGTCACACGACGTACACTTACCAAAAAAGAAATCGAGGATGGGGATTTTAGGGCATATTTGGCCTCATCTTCAGAGTCAGAATCCGAAGCTGTTAAGACGGCTCTTCACGCCAAAAAGGATAGGAAGTCCTCTCGAGACAAGCTTCGAACATTACTTCTCGGTGGCAATGAAGACTTACCTGAGGGCTGGGATCACGATAGAGACCAAGAGGATGTTGATATGGAAATCACCTTCACTCCCGGATTAAGCGAGGCTAAGGAAGACGAAACTACGCTCGATAAATATCGGAGAAAAATGAGGGAGAAGAGAAAGAAGAGGAAGGAAGAAGTCAAGGAAAAGACGCTGAAAGTCGAGGTCGGTGAACATCAGGATGACTTCTTTGATATTGAGAGCGACACGAAAGATGGGGAACCTCCGGTGGCCAGTGGCAAGAGTCGACAAAAAACATCACAGCATGATACCTCCAAACATTCCACAAGGCCGGTCAGCACTGCCGAAGAACTCGCACTTCTTGTCGCGTCGGATGACCCCAATGCAGAAACTAAGCATTTCAATCTGAAATCAGTCCTCAAAGCAGAGAAGAAAGCTCGTCGAAAGGGGAAGAGGACAAAGAATGACAAAATCGATGACGGCGACAATGAAATCCAAGCGGATTTTAGAATTGATGTCAACGACGAACGTTTCAGAGCCCTTCACGAAGACCATCAGTATGCGATTGACCCAACAAATCCTCAGTATGTTACATTTGAGATGTTCCATCTTTATCCTTTAATCTCGCGAATTACAGGTTTAGGAGGACTACAGCTATGGACACGTTCCTGCAGGAGAGATCAAGGCGAAAAGCAGATGAAACTCACGCTTCCAATACTGATCTTTCACAAAGTCGGAACAGTCATGATGGGAAGACTTTGAAATCACTTGTTGAGAGCGTGAAGCGAAAAAGTGTCAATACTCTCGCACATGGTACAGGCAAACGGAGAAAAGTCTAAGTAATTTGCTATATGCAAGATGAATATGCAATACAGGCTTGGCGAGATTTGTTCTACGCGTGATGACCATTTCCCTGTTGATGTTACGTGTAGTTGAGTACATTGGTGCACACCCTGGTCAAGCGTTCATAATCGATGCGAAACAGAAAGAGAAAACCTCACGTTATGAGAATTTGGCCTTCGAGAAATCCATTTCGGGATGAGCGGCTTGGAATTTCTTTAAAGCCTTATTCATTGACCAGGTCAAAAAATCTATCTCTCTGCAAGGCTCTAATCTAGACTCACCTCCATCTTCTTCAACTCGTCGGAGGTCGGTTTTCCCAGTTGCTAAAGACGGATGAGTTAGATAGCGTACGATACTTCTGAACAATTAGTGCCTTTTGCTGATTGTCAAACTGAAGGCATCATCAGTATTTCAGAATGAACCTTGAGGAGATCATGACTCGTACCATCATTTTCTCGACCATCCCTCTGAGAAGCTGTTGATCAGGCGCAATTGTTAAATGAAGAAGGAAATTTACCGCGTCTCTCCATCAAGATCACTCAGTTTGCTGTTCCCGGGCTCTATTTTCTTGGTGTCGATCTTTGGGTGGTGAGTTAATACATTCTCCCACCAGCGCTCCTTATTTATTTTCTCCAAATGGATCAAAACGAGCTGGTTGTCCTCTATCGAGCTGTGAAAAAGAGATCAATCAATAAATTCACGACAATACACACCAAGCGTCCATGTACTTTCTTCTACTTTGACATCCATGCAAAGTTCTCCGTCAAGTATCTTGTCTTTACCTATTAACCCAACACTAAGCTTCTTTTTTCCTATCGCGACCACGAGATCTCTTGCTCTTGTTCCCTCCGGAACAGGTACAGTTATATCGACTTCTCCCAATAATTGTGTCCACTTGTAAGGCAAAGCTGAGAGGCGAGCATTGGCTAGATCCGGAATTCAATTATAGCCTACCGCGTACCAGCTTGCTCTTCTTGTTCCCTGGCACGATCTGCCTGGTCACGAGCTTCACGCTCTTCTCGGGAAAGGTTGTCATAACCATCTGAAGAAGACATGATGAAGGATCAAGAGCAGCTTTGAATTTGACGCTCAAGTGGCGCCAAACTGATCAATTAGTCGTTTGTCTATGCTTGGATCACGTGTGTGAAGCAAACAAGCCCTTTGGCTTCCCCAGCGGCTACTCGTCGGTGTCTTTTCTTTCGCGACTAGCGCGGTCAATGTCTAGCACAGGCTGGTCTGACTTTGACGTACGTTTTCTACCTTGTAGTATTCTTTTATCTCATTGCGGCCCCCATTGTCGATCTCCAGGCCATCCGCCATACTGTGAAGAACAACACTGTCGATAGGCTCAAACAGATCCTCGGTGGCTTCAACGAGGAATGTTTTACGCATCTGGTCAAGACTGGAAAAAAGCAGGAGATTATTGACCGGATCGTTACAACCCTGGATGATTGGAGAACTCAAAATATGGAGGACCGGTGGCAAAAGGCTAAGGCGATTATCGCTCAAGTAAGAAACACTGGAATGTAAGTATTCTTCATTCTTTTCCAGATCATATTACCAACAGTATTCTGCTACTAATTCTCGCTCCTTGAACACTGCAGTTATACTCCGAACCGCATGGTCGCCAATCCAGTTGTTCTTCCGCCTCCGGGAATGAACACGACTATGAACAGCATTATGAAAAACATCTGGGCATCTTCTAGCCCGAACTTGATCAATCGGTATGACCCCTACGCCCCTCCCCGGAAGCCTTCCGGTCCAGTCGCTTCTTCCTCTTCCTCTTCCTCTGCCACAGTCAGAATGGCAGGCACGCGTCTTTCGTCCTATATCTTTTTACCTTTATCTAACAAATGATAGGAATTCAATTCAAGGATTCCCCCTTCTTTAACCTGGAGCAAGCGGTCTCCAGCGTAATAGAATGCCCAGGTTTGAAATTGTGTTTTTGAGGTTCAGTATGTGCTGAAACCTTCAGGCAGAATCCACTAGCGCTACAGATCGTAGGCAACAAACTGTTACTTTCACTCTGAACAATGATCACCTCTCAAAATTGAAGATGCCGAAGTAGATTAATTCATATTCTCGCGTCCATTCATTGACGTAGCTCGCAGCTCCAGATATCAACTGCGTTTGTTCTGCACCTCATCATTCTTCTATTCTGGACCAAACTCATTTAGGACGGCTGTTCCTTGTCCGGTTGAATTTCCTCCTACTTGCGAAGTTCGCGTAAACAATGTGCAATTAACGGCAAATTTAAAAGGGCTAAAAAAAAAACCTGGAACTGCACCACCTCCAGATATCGGAAAACACTGCCGATTTTCAGCAATTCCAAACAAAGTTGAAATGGTATATGTTAACAGCCAGCAGCCTGTCCAGCAGAAGGTTGGTTTCAAGTTACCTGAGACAATCCACCTGTGTTGAGACCCAAGTGCAGAAGTATTACCTTGTTGTGATGTTGGTAGAAGCCAATTCGGTCGACTGGCTTGTATCCAACTTAAAGACCCAGAAGTACAAGAGCAGTCTGGAGATCCAACAACGAAGTCAGACAAGTCTCTTCTCACGCATAAGACTCCTGCTTACAACTATGGTTTAGTGCTTGCCTCCATGTCTGAAGACGATGACATTATTGCTGGACCCCAAAAAATGTCGTTGAAATGTCCGGTATGTACATCTTCTAGGCGATGAGGACGAAGGCTTAATTCGACATTCAGTTGAGTTATATGAGAGTCAACACTCCTTGTCGGTCTAGTGTCTGTGTTCATCCGCAGTGCTTTGACGCGACATCGTGGTTTTCTGTCATGGAACAAACCACTACATGGTTATGTCCTGTGTGTGAGCGGGTGCTGAATTCCAGAGAACTCATTGTCGATGGGTATGATTTCTTCATGCTCAAGTTGTGTAGCTCACTAATTATCTGACAGATATTTCGATGAAATTTTGAAACAGACTCCCGACGATGTGGAAGATGTCATTGTTGAAGCCGATGGCCAGTGGCACACTTCTGATCATAAGTATGCCTCTGCTACGTGGAAAGCATCCCACCCTGTTCCGGTTGCCCCAGTGCATAAATTCACCTCACCGCCAGCATCACGATCGCCTTCCAAACCCGATGCGAATGGGAAGGCCAAAGCAGAACAAGAAGTATATGTCCTTGACTCGGATGACGAGGATGAAGGTCGAGTCAAACGAGAGTTATCGCCGTCTCTTGCCAGTAATTCCCAATCGTATGATGGTGCAATCACCGTGGCTAAACAAAAAGAACCAGACACCATCATTGATCTTACTCTTGACTCGGATGATGAAGAGCCCCCTCAAACTAGACAAACAGGAAAGCGGAAAGCAGTTGATCCAGAACCGTTGTCGACTTCACCTTCGGAGCAAATATGGAAGAAAAGCAGGACAGAGGCTTCACCAGTGCGCAACGCGAATAGCGATTACAGTGCGGCTCCATTAGCGATCTCATGCAACACTGTTCATATCCCACCTCGTTATCCTTCCTATCCAGGCCCTCACTCTGCCAGCTATACTTATACTCCTCTTCCTAGCATTGATGCATTATATCCCGGGACAAGTGACCCTTGGCCCTGACGAGTGGTGTTACTTGCTTATATCACATAGTTATCCTAGATATTAGAGACTTAATTTGTTGGTTCAACTTGTATGCACGAAGGTTCAAATGTATATTTACATCACATGAAGTACTCCCGAGCCGGATCAGTTTAACTTCTTTATCCTCAAACCTCATTAAATTCCTGTCCACTCCCTATGGCCGAAGTAAAGAAGGTCAAAAGCCCACAGGAATTCGCTAGTTAGCTTAAATAGCATCTCTGCTGTCCCCCAATCTCAATTTCTATGTAGCCGATTTCCTTATGGGCGGAGTGTCCGCTGTATGTGATCTGCCACAGCTGTTGTACTGTATTCGCTGATGCTCGTAGGCTGTTGCTAAAACATCTGCTGCACCTATTGAGCGCATCAAGCTCTTAGTGCAGAACCAGGATGAAATGGTCCATGTTAAAACTCTTCTGAGAGGTATTTTCTGATATCTCACGTCTCCAGATCAAACAAGGGCGGCTTGCTTCTCCTTACAAAGGCATTGGAGATGCTTTTGCTCGCACATATCGGGATGAAGGAATGGTCTCCCTCTGGAGAGGAAACATGGCCAACGTCATCCGTTACTTCCCTACGCAGGCTCTCAACTTTGCCTTCAGTATGTTTGTCCATTTTCTTGGTGCCCTGTGTAACGGCCCCTCGCGCAGAGGACTATTTCAAATCTCTGTTTGGTTTTAAAAAGAACGAAGGCTATTGGAAGTGGTTTGCTGGCAATGTTGCCTCTGGTGGAGCTGCTGGTGCCTCCTCGTTACTCTTCGTCTATTCTTTGGACTACGCTCGTACTCGCTTGGCCAACGACGCGAAAACAGCCAAGAGCGGAGGAGCTCGCCAGTTCAGTGGCTTGGTGGATGTCTATAAGAAGACTCTGGCTAGCGATGGGATTGTGGGTCTCTATCGTGGATTTGTTCCCTCCGTTGTTGGAATCATTGTTTACCGCGGTCTCTATTTCGGTGTCTATGACTCACTCAGTGCGTACCCCTATCTTATATTCTGATGTTTGCCGTTCCTTACTCGCGCAGAGCCTGTGGTTCTTGTCGGTGCCCTCGAGGGCTCGTTCTTGGCGTCGTTCCTCCTTGGTTGGGGTGTTACCATCGGTGCTGGTTTGGCCTCCTACCCTCTGGACACTATTCGGTGCGCGACAGGATGGCAACCAGGTTCAACAGTTTAATCGTTCTATAGACGTCGCATGATGATGACGTCTGGTTCTGGCGCGAACTACAAGTCTATGTTCGATGCTGGTTCCCAGATTATTTCCAAAGAGGGCACTCGGTCACTGTTCAAGGGTGCTGGTGCTAACATTCTCCGTGGTGTCGCTGGTGCTGGTGTGCTGTCACTCTACGATAAGCTGCAGCAAATCATGTTCGGCAAGGTCTACTCTGGCGGTGCGTAGTTCGTTGAATGTCAAGTATGCTCTTGTAATGAATCATGTAGGGTCGGGCTGAACCTTGACATACAAGTGTTGACTATCCTTTGATTCTCTTGTCTTGAGTACTATGGTCATTTATTGGTCGTTCTATCGGCCACTGAGCGTAATTACAAGATTAACTCTCAGCTGTCAGAAAAATAAAGACGATTTCCGTGACTGTTCGTCTTGTTTCAGCCCCCCTTGGGGAAATGCTATTGTACACAGAGTGTTGGCTCAATTCGCATGACTTTGGCGGCAGGGTTAACGATTCGCACTAAAACTCCCTATTAGCTGATTTCCGATGGCACGCTCCGCCACTAGACTTGCTTGGACCGTGCATATTCGCATTGGACGCGAGGCGGTCTAGTAAATATTTTGATTTGTTTTCGATATGGTGACGCTTCGTTCTTAGTATCTTTATTCCATTCTCTCAGCTCCGCAGGCTGACAGGACACAGTACACACCTATCCGAAGTACATACTTATTACCAGTAAACCCGGCTCATCTTCAGAATATGTATGGAAGCAACGAGTAGTCTTCCGCACTAGATTACAGCCCCTTCTTACATAGTGGAACTAGCGCAAACTTCTTACGCGTCGATAAAGGACGAGTGTTTGGCTTGATTATGTAGGTGCATGTTCCGAACCTTGATTGGGAGATTCTATTCGTTGAAAAGTCCTTCCACTCCTTTTACTCTTCGGCCTTACCAAGAACATTGTATCGACGCGTGTCTTGATGCTGTTGTTACTGGCACTTCGCGTATAGGCGTTTCCTTACCGACCGGTTCCGGGAAGACAACTGTCTTCATCTCCCTTTTGTCCCGGTTGACTTCCCCAGCTTCAAATCCTGCTGCTCGGCGTTCTCTCATCGTTGTCAATAGTGTCGAACTCGCTCGTCAGTCTGCAGAACAAGCAGCATTTCTTTCCCCGTCGTGGTCTGTCGAAATCGAACAAGGAGGGAAACATCATGCAACTGGCAAGGCAGACATGTCAGTAATTGTCATTCAAACCCTTGGCGTTCTTTGATATCTATTCAGCACTGTTGCAACTTACCAGACGCTTCTGAATACCAAACGTCTGGAAAAGTTCGATCCCCGACATCTAAAGGCCATCATTGTCGACGAGGCGCATCACGCAGCCGCCCCCTCGTAAGCCAATAAAAATCATGGCATCTACCCTCTCATATTGGGATACCAACCAGATATCGGCGTCTCCTGTCGTACTTTGACGCCAATATTCAGAGTCCCGATCCTAACTTCAAACCTCCAGTGCTCCCTCATAAAATCCCCGTCATTGGTTTCTCTGCTACATTCAGCCGCCACGATGGGTTGGCTCTCGGCTCAGTTTTCGAACGAATTGTCTATCATCGTGATTTCCTGCAGATGATCAAGGAAGAATGGTGGGTGATTGTCAAATCAGGCTATCTGTCACCTAAACGAGAATTAGGCTTTGTGACGTTCGTTTCACGTCCGTGGGCGCTAACCTCGACCTCAAGAACGTCACCATTAATTCTCGTTCTGGAGATTTCAATCCTTCCAGCCTGGCCCAGGTCGTCAATTCAGAAAGTATCAATGAGTTGGTTGTCAAAACTTGGATTGATCGTGCAGGTTTGCATCGTGATTCTCACCCATTCCGATTCTGAACATTATTCAGCTGGCCGTCGATCCACCCTTGTCTTTTGTGTCAATATTCCCCATGTTATAGCGCTCACACAGACCTTTCGAAACCACGGTATCGATGCTAGATATGTCTATGCGAAAACGCCTATAGCAGAACGCCAAGCTCTCGTCGCGTCCTTCAAGGCAGGGCAATTTCCAGTGTTGATCAACTGTGGTGTGTGATTCAGATTTATCGTCTCTGTTTCTAAGTTACAATGATTAATCTTCTCAGCGATCTTGACTGAAGGCACAGACATACCTAACATCGATTGCGTTATGATTGCCCGACCAACTCGTTCGCGCAATGTCTTCGCTCAAATGGTGAGAATGTCTCGTTCAATGCAAGAGAGAATTTCACATCACTAACGATACAAGATTGGTCGTGGAATGCGCCTTTCCCCGAATACCGGGAAGCAAGATTGTCGCATTATAGATTTTGTAGACAGCACATCTCGCACGGCCGGTGTTGTTTCTGTCCCTACTCTATTCGGGCTTTCACCCGGAGACATCGAAATTAATGGTAATTACTGCTAAATTCCATTTGTTGCTCGAGATTAACCTTGTCTAGATGACACTATAGAGTCACTCGAAAAGCGCGTGGCAGATTTCATTGCATCAAGTGATGCCGACAATGTTCCTCGGCCTACCACGGTCACATATACAGAGTACGAGAACCCGTTTACTCTGGTTGGTGACTCTTCAGGCATGCCTCACATATCTATGTTGAGTAAATATGCTTGGGTGGCGTGTGGAGGTGACGTTTATGTCCTGGACCTTATGGGTAGAGGTCATATAAGGGTGGAGCCAACGGAAAGCTCTGAAGGTTTGCATATGTGTTCTCCATGAGTCATCTCTTTTGTTCAGATAGGAACACAGGTGTCATTATGCAGGCTCACTTTACACCGACTGCGTTCGACAAAGAAACGACTCAGACACTAAGATCGTCACCATTTTTGCGAAGTAGGCACATTCTGTCCGCCACAACACCGAATGATGCAATTCGAGGTTGCGATACATATGTGGCGAACAATATTGCACGCGGCCCTTTATTGTCCGCAGGGTAAGTTGTGGAAACTGTTAATCAGGATTTGTTTTTCACAAAAAACGTAGCCTTCTGCGTTCAGCCCGATGGAGAAAAACGCCTGCAACTGATGGGCAGAAAAAGATAATCCTGAAGAGGTGGTCCAAACAAAGTTTTATGGACGCCCGTGATGAGGCGTCTAGAGTAGAGAAGATTAATCGAATGACGAAGGGTCAAGCAGCGAACATAATCACGAGATTAAAACATGGTGCTCAAGTAGAGTTCCCGCATATCTTCCGATGGCTCACTCTGACGCGATTTGGTAATATAGAAACGGCATGAGAAGAAATTGAAAGTGATCGCGAAGGAGGCTTCTCTTTCTGCCAAAGAAAAGACTCGCAAAAATAGGGAAGTTGTAGAGGTTGGACCATTAGTAGCATGAAAGGAGTTTCCTGAAGTAGAGATTACGTGGCAGATCTAATTTACTATATGTTTATGTCAGAGAGTAAAGGAGACACTGCTAAGTTACTTTGTAGGGTTAGGACAGCGGCATTCTGGGCCATAGATATTGCCTTGGTCAACCCAGCTGGATCGTTGAGAATATAGGATTGGTGCACTAGATTCGCTAATAGTGCGCCCACGAAAGAATCCCCAGCTCCGGTGACATTGTGTACTTTATCAATGGAATGTGGTGGAAAATGCTGCACTATTGCGGCACACTCATTTGAGCTTCCACGAGCTATGATGCGACGCTGTGAAATTTCGCTGTTTGTGCCTGCCCATGGGGATTTCATCATTGCTGAACCGGAAATCCGCATCACAACCATGACTCCCTGTTCACCGCATTTTATAATCAAATGTTGGAAAAATGGAAGTAGCTTGATAGCCATCTGTGCAACGCCCTGATTGACCAGGAATGCAAGTGTACCTCTCGATGGATCTTTGTCGTCAACATCAAGCCTAGCAAGCCGTTCGAGGTCCAAACGGAAGGAGGAACCGAGAGATAGATCATCGATCAATTGCCACCAGCTGGGATGATCGGTCAGACCGAGTGACTCTGCGTTGGAAAAGATGTGCGCCAGCTCGAGCGTATTCGGAGAGATAAAGGTAATGGGGGCTCGCCCTTGTAGATGATCCATATGCGAAGAAACAGCAGGAAATATAGCCGTGGATTTGGTCACGGAGGTAGGCTCACTAGATAAAAGTCAATCAACCACCCACGCTTCACCTCAGCTCCACTTACAAGAACACTGCCCGAAAAGTCAAGTCAGATGTCAAGCAAGGTGGAGAGTATGTTGCATACAGACCTTGAATATCATTCCTGACGCAATGGCCGACGACACCCTTAATGGTCTCCGGCGATAGATTCCCATCTAAAGCTACAAGACGAGGTTTATGTTTATCCATAAGAGAGACGACCTAGGCTGAGTTCAATCATATGCCTCTCCAGAACAATGAGAGCCTAACTGTATCTGCTTCAAGCGCGGCAGTAATACCCATATCTGCGATCCCACTCATGAGGTTGCCCTCATCGTCGAGAAACATATTGCAAACAGCTGTTCGTCTATTGCTTGATATGAATCCATCTACTCTCATGCCAAACTGTGTTGTCTCTTCTATCAAAAGCCTGCCAAATGCATCATCACCGATTGGCGAAACCAAAATAGAGGACATATTAGAAGAACGAGCTGATAGTATTCGATGCGAGGCCTCAGCAATGTTCCGTGCCACACCACCTAGCGACAGAGAAATAGTGCCAGGAGATGTTGAATGGGTCGTCAAATTCTTATTTGTTCCCGGCGCTTGCGCAGTTATGTCGACAGCAGACGAACCGATGATCATCAAGCTAGCTGGAGGCTAATGAAAACTCAATATGTGAAGCTTTGAGAGAGCGCATAACTGACGAGAGGGCTGTCATAATACGCAGCCTTTGGAATGGAAGGAGTAGTAAGGCACTGAGCCACAAAAGAGCGATCGTAGTTAGTCGACACAATTACAAGTGCTCCTCACTGAAGCCATCTCTTACAGGCTTGTTTGAGAGCTTTTGATACTCTACTGCAATTTGTCCGCCTGAAAGAATTGTTATACACATCCATGAGACTCACAGTGGAGAGTACACATACCAACGAGAGCCGTATTTTCAATTAGTGCAATATTTGAAGCACGAGAAGTGCCCTGTGTCAATTCTCCTACTCTTGATAGCAGCCAAGGAGTGGCTTCTTTTCCCAATTTGCTGACGCCGTTTTTCTCGGATTCAGCGACAGCCTGATCAACTGCCCCCTGAATATGTGCACCCATATCTTCGAACTGTTCTGGGATGGGGACAGCGAACACAGCACCGTTATTCATTCCGAGTTGCCATTGTTTGTCTGGAAAAAATATGAGAGACGTAGTAAAGCAAGGAAGGGATACACCCACACAAAATCTCGGCAGCTTTCACTGGATCAGTCACATTCCATGGCACCTCAATACGATTTTAGCATTTTATCCAATATCAAATCCGAAAAACATACGTTGACTCCACTATGCCTGGAAAAAAATGCAGGAAATTCGCGAGTAGCTCCGTACGTCAAAACCGGAACACCAAGCGTTTCCTGAAATTTTCAATATCTTAAGATATCGACCATCATTGGAGGACGTACAAGGTACTCCAGAGTTCTATGACGATAATAAAAATGCGAGTGATGATTGAAAAGATACGTAGCACACCTTGGAATATCGAGGATAGATTTGACTCCCGCGGATACGAGAGCGACAGGGCAGCGAGTCAGTTCTCCCAGATCAGCAGATATGTCCATAGCTAACGTTAATCATTGAATGGTGGGTCGATCGAGGTACTATGAAGTATTGTGATCCGAAACACACGCACAATTCTCCCCACCACGATGGACACCACCCAGTCTAAAGGAATATCAACAAGATGGACAGGCCAGCGGATCGTGATAATTACCCGCCCGTTGCAAATACCTATAAGTTATTAACTACTGAATCAGCCCACCTCATGAACGGGCGTACCTTAATACCTGCCAAAGCTGCAAATATCAAAGTGGTACTGCACGTCGTCCCTGGTCCGTACGAGTCAGCCTCAGTCGCGTCATGTTCAGAGCGTTACTTTTGCATCACCTCCGTCAGACTTGAGAGCCATTGCGGCTGCGATATCACGTCGCGATATCTTTGCTGGACCTTTCTCCTTGCTCGCTAGTCGTTCGATCTCCTTGTTCTCGAGGCCAATTTTGACGCGACCATCAATCAGGCCAATAGTAGCGGGAATGGACCCTTGTGCTCTGACAATAGTTTCTAGAGACAAGGCCAGCGCCGAATTGGCCGGGTAAGGAAATCCATGGGTGATTAAGGCTGTTTCGAGCGCTACAATAGGCTTGTTAGAGGCAAGGGCCTCCTCTACTTCAGGATGTACGTCCACCGCTGCACCACGCGCATGGGCCTCGTTGAGTGAGAAGTGTCTGGCTGTCCGCGAGAGGGCCCGAGACCAAAGACGGGGACGGCGTGTGCGTACAGCTGTAGTTCTGAACAGCAACATGCTCAGATGTGAGCAGGACTGTACAGGAATTTATGAATGAGAATTTTGGACGATTTGATGCGATGACGTAGTGACCACAATTGTGACCAGCATGGCCACCCTCTCTCCATCGGCTTCCACCGAGGTTAGTCTAGCAACTAACCAAGGATTTTGCGCTTTGTCCTATGCACCACTCGACGTGGACAGCATCATTAATTTCGTTCGGGATGACGGTGCAGGTGCAATCGCTCTCTTCATAGGTAATTTGAAAGACCATCGACTCTGTTGACAAAAGCCCACAAATCTCCCGCAGGCACCACGCGCAACTCATTCAAAGGTTCGAATTCTCGTTTGGTAAATCTGGCTATATTTATAGTCATATCTCAGGAAAGGTCGTTACTCGTTTAGAGTATCAGGCGTACTCAAAACTTGCAATCAAAACCATGGCGGATATCATGCGTGAAACAGCCAGTGCACTTGAGCGGTCAGAATATCAAACTTCAATCCAGGGAGATCCTTGTCTTATTCGATGTGCAATACACCATCGCCTAGGGTCCGTTCCCGTTGGCGAGCCATCGATAGGTAGATATATCTTTTCCTTCCGGACAAGTAGTCACACCCAGTTCAAATATCCTCTTTCAAACAGTCATTGCAGTATCATCTCCTCATCGCAGGGAGTCATTTATTGCCTGTGAATCCATTCTTGAGAACGTCAAGCGTAGGGCGCAGATCTGGAAGAGGGAGTACTATGAGGGACAACCGGACCATGAAGCAGAATGGAAAGCGAACCAATAGCCCTACGGTATATGAAACCTGACAGATCTGGGGAATCGTTCGAGTAGGGCAGGTTGTGGGTTCGCCTGGTGGGTTCGCCATTCCCCATTCCCTATTCACCATCATCGCCCATTCTTCTGACATTCCCGTGTTAGAACATTTTTGTAGTATGTACCAACACGTCATTAGTTTGACCCGGCAACGTGGGAGCATGAGACGATTGTATGGTTCGACAGGCATTACAAGCGCATAGAAGATGCCATCCATGCCTTACTGCGTCCATCCTACGAGCAAACTCGGATTTCGACCAACTCGGCTTGACTTGATGCACGTATGCCTCCAGGTAAGTCAGCAGGATGACCTGAGAGCCAAAGACATTAGTTAGGCATGGGAGAAGGAGGCAGGCCTATCGAAGGATGAGTATAAGAAGCTTGAATGAAGTCATTGTAACTTGTAAGCTATCATTCACGCCTAGTGTCAATCACTCGGTTGCTGATAAGGATTCGATGTAAGACTTCAAAATTGAACTTTCCCAGCTAATTCATTTTAACGATGCGACATGCTGCCCACAAAGACTTAAACACGCATTTGTGTATCCCTTCTGACCGCGGCCGTCAATGCACGTCTTCTATTGTACTCCAATCTTAAATAACGAATAGGACTTATCGATAGCCCATTTTAAGAATACCTTCCAATTCCCTTAGGATGCCATTCAAGTCTTCTTCCTGATATCCGCTCTCGATGCCCTTTCCCTGCACGTGTAATGAGATAGGAAACTAAGATTGATGCCATCGGTTTCTTGAATTTTTAGTACACGTGAATGTCAACAAGGCCGCTTGTTCTTATCGACTCAAGCACAGTAGTTCATCGATACTGTCAGCAGGAGCGGACAAATCATCGGGAGCGATGCTGGATCCGTAATTGCCCATGTCGAATACAGACGAACATCGCTCTTCGTCCACGGCATCAAAGTCGTCGAATTGTTGGAACCCTGGGTCTCAACACTATACATCGAAGATTGATTCTGCGACGTCTCGCTGTTTGGCGGGCACGAAGATGCTCGATCAAAAATAAGGTGGGTGAAAGTGTAGATTATGGATACCACACCATTAATCAACTTTCCAATCTTTGGCTGTGACATCCTCTTCCGAGCTCACAATAAGCTCTACGGACCAAATAACAAGTGTCAAGAATACGTTCATCCAGCGCCACCATATCTGAGACGAGTGATCCAAGACTATTGACAGATTGAATCAACGAGCGAAGTATAGGTGAACAGACTCACGTAGCAGATGTGAATACACAGTGACGAATATGAATTGTCGGTAAGTGAGGAGAATTCGGGTTAGGTTAGAAGTCTAATTAATCAGTCGACACAGACAAAAAGGATAACACCTGAACTTACTGGTCTATTTTCCCAGCTGTCATGGATGCCATCCTCAGATTCCCAGCTGTCAGCACCAATAGTCGGCAAAATACGCGAAGCTAAGTGTAAGATTGCTAAGCGGTAGAGGAGGGCGAGTAGTACAGGTTTCGGAAGCGTATTGATCACGAAATTTAGCAACGCCCGAAAGTGGGGAAGGATATTGGGGAGCAATGGAGCACTGACAAAGAATGAGTGAGAGCTATACCAGAAGCACACGGTCAGAACGCACTATGATGACGCAGGATCAGTAAAGGACTTTTGATCAAAGCCGCATAACCAAACATTGTATGCGATAAAAATGGACAGTCCTGAGGATTCGATGATATTGGTCCGTCTTAGTACGAAGCCAATCAAGGTCAGAAAGAGGAAGGCTGTAATGGCTACGCCCAAAAGTGTGGACGATAAAGGTGATGACGCCGCAGTAGGATACGACTGCAGAGTTCATTAGCAAAGGGAAGAGAAGTAAAGGTCCAGACACGCACTGCAACAATCCACCAAGCGGAGGCAACGTACGCAATTGCAGAACTAATGAGAAGGGCAAATTGATAGGCTTCTCCTTCGCTGACTAGGCGTTTGCCTTCTTGACCGAGTTTCTGGACGACCAGCAAACTTGAGAGGCCTTCCATTGCAATAAAGAGTGGACCAGAATACGTCAAAATACTCCCCCATGCATTGGCAGCAGTAATAAGCAAAGGGTGTACAGAGGATGAAAATAAGTTGAAGCAAAGGAGAAGCAGAAATGGGTGCATTGGGACTTGGAGGACGGACAACGCGTCAGAGTCCCACAAAAGTATGAGAGTTCCGTGTATCAGTGAATGTATTGATAAGAGAAAAGACAAAAGTAAGAATGCCTGAGAGGAAAGGGTGGCCAGGGTTAATGGAAGAAAGATGAGAATCTGCAGGACGGTCGACAGCCTGTATAATGCATGAGCGACATAAAGAAAGAGGAAAGACATTCCAACCTAGCAGAATGAGAAAGCGCGCTCCAGAGGAGCCATGGTGTGAACATCAGGGCAGAACGTGGCCGTTAGTGGTCGCAGACAACGCTAATCTTTGTGATCCCGTGACAATTCGTGTTCGACAACCTCTACTCAGATCTCAGGGACTGAACTCAGATGCACGCATACACATTAATTACAGTCTAGAATACAGTAAACTCGAAATTTTTCGAAAAAGGTCTAGCGACAGTGGGCTCCGACAGGCTGTCGTCTAACATCAGAAGTTTTATCGACAGCGCCGATTCTAGTTAGAGGATTCAAAAGACCCTTTTCTCGTGCAAATTCTGTTTCTCTGGAAGAAGCGCCTGGGTCTGACGGTGGTACGAAAAATTCATCGATGATGGGAACTTGTAACAAGTTCATCTTTGGGGTAATTATGGCCATATAATTGGTCTTAATCTCCATCCAGTCGGCTAATAGGAAGAGATAAGTCTGGTGAGAGGTAGCAGTAGAGTTAGACTTTACCTCGCTCAAAGGTCAAAGGCTCACTCGCAATCTAAATCATGTTACTTTGAGAAACGGAACGGAAGTATTCCAGTCAACGCACCATGATTATATTTTCTCTTTTATCAGCTTTAGACATCTTGTAATGGCCACCATCAGCATATTCACTAAACGTCGTGCCTGAAGAAAACCACTAATACAACTGATGAGCCAATGTTGAGGATGATGTGGAGCGAGACTTGCCAATGACGCTGCCTCATCCTTTCTAGATGATATATATCGGGTGACAACAACACTTGCTCCGTCAGTAACACAGAAATTCATCAGACTAGGCTGCAACAACACTGTCAGTCAAAAGAGGGGGAAAGAGCCAAAGGTAGTAAGTCACACCTCAGTAATCCCAGCTCCCTTCGCCAATGCGTTGAGATGGAATATAGTTTGAAGCATGGCCTTGCGCAAAACCTCAGGTGTGAACGATCGTGCGTTAGGGTTCTCCAGCTTTGAGAGAGTTCAGATTCTCTGTGCTTCAGCCGAGATAAATTACTCCCCTTCGATAGTAATAGAGCGAAAGCCCACTCGGAATCTGGACGGCATTGTAATCAGCGGCTTCAACTCGAAGAAGACACGGACCTGTATTGCCCTGCACAGCGTCAAAAATTTCATCGGGAATGCAGCTCTGTAGCTTGCGCTTGATTAAATGGAAGTCGGCAATTCCACCATTGTGCATGAACTGACGAATTTTCATGGCTTGAGCATGCAGAGGGGAGAAATACACACCATCAATTTACCATGGACGAAAGGATGGCAGTTGTCCAGTGATAGTGAGCCCGCAGTGGTGGCTCTAACATGACCACTACGCTCAATCAATGAGTTAATGAGGCATGACGAAAAACACAAAGCACACAAGACCAGAGGTGACTTGATTTTCTCTGCCAGCCTCGTCAAATTCACATTATTCCAAGCCTATCAGGATATTTTGAGCGGAGAACGGAGGGATACATTGCGAGTGATTCTGACCGGAGTGACAGACGTGAATATGCATGGTTGACTGCCGAGCTCTTCGTCATAGACAGAGTCATACCAGCCTATGCCGCGAGAAGTCAATAGCCTCTCACGGTCTGGGTAATGCTACTCACCGACACCAAATCCATCTCCGTTCATAGGCCTTCTATGATCCAGACGAAGGCGAGAATCAAATGCTTGATTGATGATGGAATGGCACGGTCTCGTCAACAGCTTCCCGGCACACGACCAGACAATTGAGCATCGACATCAGGAGCGACGATGTTCGGACTCACATGAGATAGCTGCACGGGTGAAGTCCCCTTATATATAACAAAGCGACACATATGTACGGCACGCTTACAGTGATGGTTCAGGTCAAGGTTCCGAAAGACGATATCAAGCTGCAATTGCAAGTTTGCAACTCTTAAAGCAAGCCCACGAAATAGTCTACTACGGGGAATAGTAAATCGTTCGGTGTGGATGGCTTTAAATCGGTTCAAATATAACTACAGATATACTCAAAGTACTTAGATAAAGTTCAGGTTAGCGGCGCCGCCCGAGGCCCAGGGCCAGAAATTTAGAAGGTTCCACTCCCGTGTTTATAAGAATACTTACCAAAAAAAACTCATTGGCACACTTGATTTTCAACTCTGACTTGGTCATCGGGACGGTCGGTATTTAATATTATGAACTACAAACCATGTGATGACAGTGCAAAACGCACTCCATGTATACTTATTCGGTGGCATCTTGCTAGTTCTTGCTGAGAGATGTTTGCTCCGTATGGGACGACTAAATCGGTGCCTCTTACGGCTTACCCTTTGTGATCATTTCTTTTAACACTTATTTATGCTTACATCACGTCAACGGTCACTCCATTGTGCCATGATTTGTCTTGGTGATCATGATCATTCAAGAGTATTTGCAGCGGGGTTTTGGACAATTTCGAGTCCCAAACAACAATTAGCCGAGTGCAAGTTCTTGGCGTGATTGCCGCGATCCCTATGCTTTGAGGCGTTGACACGCTGTGTCTAGCACTGTATTGAAAACGTTTTCGGCAGTGTGAAAAATGTGAGGTCAAAACCTCCTTCAGAAGAGGTGTTTTCGACAGATTTTCACATTGTGAAAAATATATTACATCATAGATTTCACATAAGCTACTGCAATGGTTGCAATTTCCTCTTTTCCTCACTCCTTCCACTGTTCAAGGCCTCTAAGAGTCACCCATACCCCTCAATCAATATAGTCATACAAATTCCAATTACTGTGCTTTCTTGAGGAATCTCCCGAAGCTGTGGATCTAGCCTGTACCTGAGTACCCACTTTGATTGAGACAGTATCATCCCCTCTAAGGTGAGCTATGAGAGTGGTGAGCAATGGGAAGTCCAATCTGACCAGCTCAGCAATTCTCCATCTATTACTGCACCTAATGATGTGGTCTACATCAGGATTTGCTGTATTGGCATGGTTTGTTTCAGCAACAACTTGCTCATACATATGTCCAATCCCATCCTTTCTTTCTGTGCTATTGGGGTCTTCGATTGTGTCTACAACAAGCTTGAGAAGATCAATCAGCTCTGCCAAGCCTGGCTCAAGAAATTCATGCACAACCCATTCCCAGACCCCCACCCCTTAGACCAACCTCTGAACTTTGCTCCAGCCAAGCCCAACAAGCCCCAGAGTGCATCTCCCTCTCTCTTGGAACCCCTATGACCCCCCTGACCCTCAGTGCCTGCTCTGGCAAACCCTGATGCTTCTCCAGAGATCCCCAATGCTTCCTCCAGTAGGCTTCATGACATTCCTGACCTTCTCTGAGTGTTTGAGTAACTCTGACACTTCCTCTGCACACATCATGGGTATGCATCAAACACTGCCAACACCTACCTGCTAGACTTGGGATGCCCTCCCCCACACCCAGATGGTCATAACTGAGACCTGCCAGCCCCAACCTTAGACCCACAGTCCCAGAGAAGGTCCCCCTCTCTGCCAGTATTTAAGCCCTGGAGTAATATCAGTTGTGGTAGTCTTGATATTACTTATTTACTGGCCCCATCTCATTTGTTTCTAGTTTCCTATCCATCTCATTGTTCCATTTCATATCATCTCAATTTATCTATTTCCCTTCTCATCTTGTTTTCCTCTGAGTCTCTCATCTTGTTGTCTTCTTACAAGTCTCTTGTCCTACCTTGTCTCATCTTGACTCTTTTTCATTATGTTTGACTATATCTCCCTCATCTCCAACCCTAGTCTCTATCTCCATGTTCCCTAATCCTTCCCCACTCACTCAGATCTAGTTCCAAGTTACCCCAAGACAACCCTGGTTCCTTGATAGCCTTCTCCAGAGCTCCATACTATGCTCATTCATACTTGCCCATTACTTGTGCCTCCCCATATACTCACTGGAGTACCTTGGACTCACCCAGACTGCTTGTCCAACCCTGCAACCTCAGTTCCCCTTGTCTGGAGCTCGCTGGAGCATGGGACTACATGTGTAGACATTGTGTCTGCCTGGTAAGGACTCACCCAGTGTAGCTGCACCCCTGTGGTCAGCGGAAACAGACATCAAGAAGCCTCCTTTGTTCAGCAGAGAGCATAGTTCGAGCTCAGAACCAAGCCAGAATCAAGAGAGAGTCCCAAATAAGTAAGTGTTTGCAAATACTTATGTTCTTACTTTCTCTGAACTTTCTCTGAATTCTTCACATAGATCACATGATGTTTTGAAGGTCTCAATGTGAGAAATGTTAAGAACATGTGAAAAACATGTAAAAAATGATGATGTTTTTAACATTGACATTTTCAACACAGCCCTAGCTGTGTCCCACTGACTACTGAATGGTAATCACCTTGAGATGGCCAACCACATATCGCGTACATTGCTTGCTGCAAGTCTTCCTCTTCTATGCCCTGATATTCCCCCACCCTCACACGACCATCTTTCCAAGCTATCCTTCTGATTGGAACACAAATATCACTCGAAGCAACGACAGAGTTCCAAGTCTTGACTGTCACGTAACCTGGCAAGGGTGGAGACAATCAACTGTCCATCGAATTGTGCTTAATTCCAATTGATGCTAGCCGAGTTCCAACGAAAACCCCCTTGCAAATACTCTCTATCGAATGGTCTTTGCTAGCCTGAGGCGCGTTTTATCCATTCCGGTCCTTCAGCTCCTTCCGACTGTAGCACCAAAGATGAATCTCGTTATGCGGATCGGACACATCACCTGTATTTCTGCACCTACATTGCTTATGCAGATCTCTTTATGAGATAGGTTTCGATAGAGGACCTGTGGTCAGTATGACGACGGTAAGGAGTCTACGTAGTCATGACTTGAACTCAAATTGCGTAATGATGACAATCACGACATTTTATTGCGAAAACAACATTGTATCTAACTTGCCTGGGGTATGTCGCAACTACAAAAACTCCTTCGGGCGTCTAGCGGGGTCTCCGCGAGCCTCGTCATACACAAGACCAGCTACACGAAAAGCAAGCTCTGTAGAGAGATTCTGTGAGTTGTTTCGCAATCACAGAATGAAGCGTGTACTGACCATCTGCTTGAGATCGTACAACGGCCTCGGCATACACCCGAACCACATCTTCTGTCCCACTTGGCCGAACAAATGAGCGGCCACCCTCATATCTCCGGACCAACTCGTCAATCTTCGCCTGCAGGCCCGGAGGACTGACAAGACGACGTTCAGCATTTTCGGTGCGGAAGGCATGACGATCAGCCACGACAACTTTGACAAGGCGATTTGGTAGATCAACGTAAAGTGAATCCCACTCTTCGCCAGTATATGACCTGTGTGAAAGTACGACTTCAACCAGGAGCATGTCAGAGAGGGCATCTCCGACTGTTTGGTTAATGAGCTGCGTAAGATTAATGAGGTGTTTTAGGGCTGTAGATTGTGCAGGTGTAGAGGGTTGGTGTTTCGTCAGTTTCTGCTGGGTTGAAGGCGAAAATAACACAGTTCCGTGTCCATTGGCTTCAAAGTATACACCGATGTCGAAGTGCTCGGCAGCATGGTGGAGATGCTTAACACCAGTAGCCACACACTTCACAGGGAGGCGCTGCATTTAAAGTTAATACCAAGGTAAGAAGGCGATGGAAGACACACTCACTTCAGAAAGATATTTCGTTGAAGCGCCGTTAGCGTATGCAGTCTGCACGATTCCTACTTTAATCTCACTTTCCAAACCCGCAAATTTTACAAGATCTACAATGAAGGCAGCGACCAAAGCTGCAATCTTGTCACCATCAAGCATGTGGAAGGTACCTCTTTCGTCTAAGTAGTGATACATTAGGCGATCGGCGTCACCGTCAAGACTGCATGCGCGTTGACCAGGTTTCATACGGTCTGCCAATGAAGGAGGAAGTTTCTGCATGGTTTTGACGAAGTCGGCACCACACAAATAGTTCAGAGTGCCCGGCGTAGACATGGCCGTGTTCTCCAAAACGAGGGACAGTGAGTCACCAAGATGGTCCCTCAAGGTAATCGCAGCAAGTGCACCAACTCCGTTGGCACAATCAATAAGTAAAGGTTCAAGAGCCTTCCTTCCAGACTAAGAAGACAAAATGAGATGCGTCCACAAGCATTTGTTATAACCTACAACAAGACTCTGGAAGGATTTGCCGAGCTTATGGAAGTATCCTTCCTCTGAATCGTCTCCATAGCTGTCGGGTGTGTCTTTCGTGTTTATGGCCTTGACGAGATAGTGGAGAATGGGAGTAGTTGTGACTCCAGCATTGCGTCCTTCAGCACCGATGGCACTTATACCGTCTTCAAGAGCAGATACAAGAGCTACCCCAGATGGTCGTGTATCACGCGCATAGACAACTCGTGCTGGTTTGGAAACATCTATCTTTGTTGTCCGAATGAGAGCATCCAGTGCTTCGAGGAAGTCCTCTGTGGAGGGTGCATTGGATACTGTCGTTGCGTGTGTTTCCCAAGAGCTTTCCAACATTTCTCCACGAGAATCGACAATCTTGACACCGTTGTCCTATCAGTACGTTTACTATGAGCTTCAAATCTTTTATAGTCTTTACATTCTGCATACCTCCTCAGGGTTATGAGATGCAGTGATCATCACTCCAACAGTTTGACCGTCGAGTTTCTTACTTCTCAGCCCAGCGAGAACGCCAACACGAAAAAGAACGGAGTCCAGTGTGCTCCCTCTGATCGCAGTATGATCGTACTATATCATTGTGAAGAAAGTCGGGTACTCACAAAGTCCTGAAGCCGGCAGTGCCATAAGAGAATCGAATGTGGGGCGGTTTTGGGTGGGCATTGGACAGCGTCTTGAGAGATTCCATCGAGAACGTGAACATCGCAAAGGAAGGTAGGATGCAGCTCTGCTTTTCTGCGTGATAGTCAGATGACCGATCAATTGATTACCCCTGTATATGAATCTATAACAATTGTAGCACAGCATATCTTCCTCTTGCATCTCTTGCATTGCTAATGGGGCCTTCCAAATCACCTGCCCAAATTCTCCTGGAAAAGGCGGACAAGAAAGCGAATTCCTCTGGAGGATGGTTCACTTCAAGTACAGCGAAGTTCGAGGAAGCTGGCGATCTCTATCAGCAGGCAGCTAATTCCTTCAAACTTGAGAAATTATTCAAAGAGGCGGGGGATACATTTGCTCGGGAGGCAGAGTGTCGAGAGAAATGTAAGGAGCAGAATGAAGCATCAAATGCCTGGTGGAATGCTGCAAAGGCATACAAAAGAGGATACCCAGAGTGTGAGGGTCAGACGTTTCATGAATACGTACCAACAGCTGACTGGGTTTAGTGGCTGTCCAAGCTCTGACGCAAACCATTGTTCACCTTACTCAAGCCGGTCGTTTCAGACAGGCGGCTGATAGAGAAAAAGAAATCGGACAGATCTATTTACAAGAATCTAATGATCTACGGAGAGCTTGCGAAAGTTACGTGCGCGCTGGTGATTGGTACGCGCAGGAAGATGCATCTGCGTAAGGATCTTCCGACACATCCCTCCTGTACCAATTTACCCAATGAATGCAGAACTGCCAACGCGTGCTATAAAGATGCTGCAGATCTTCATGCCGAACTCGACGAATACCCACAGGCCATTGCTCGTTATGAACAGGTTGCTAACCATTCTTTGGGTTCGTCACTGACCAAATACAGTGTCAAAGAATATTGGTTGAGAGCTGGGCTCTGCGCGTTGGCTATGGGTGTATGATCATATATCTATCTCAATTTCACGATTGGAATTGATGGCACACAATAGGACACGGTGATGGCACAACGGAATCTGGCAAAATATGCCAATCAAGACACTACGTTTCCGTCAACACGTGAAGCGAAATTCCTAGCTGTTTTAACTGAAGCTGTTGCGGCAGGGGATGAGGATGCATTTACAGGAGCTGTGGTAGAATTTGACCAGGTCACGAAGTTGGACAACTGGAAGACGGCCATTCTCCTCAAGATCAAAAGGGGCATCCAGGCGGAGCCTGAACTGATGTAATCACATGACACGTGATTCGATGGACACGTCGGGCGCCAACCTCGATAGATTTCCAAACTTGTATTTCGTCACTTTAATCTGTAATGGCAAGCTTAGTAGCAGTCCTCTTTCTTCGTGTCCTTCATTATTTTTATTCTCTCATTATTATGTGCCACTCACCTTACCTCCGATCTTCCTCGTCGTTACCCCAACCTTCTCGCCGCCACCGCACACCCAAACATCTTGCTCTTCTTCTCGTCTCTGGCACATCACAGGACAATTCTGATTTGCGGGACGCCCTTGTTCGAACCGTCGTGGATGCAGTAAGCTGGTGTTGTGCTTCAGGTATACAGCAGCTCACTGTCTACGAAGAACATGGTACTGCATTCATCCAACAGTCCAATACCCGTTTAATATTACCTTCGCAGGAGCTCTCCTCAAATTATCTAAAAATATTCGTGACAATTTGCCGACTGTGTCGGAGGAAGCCTCAAGCGATTCTGATACTGAATATCCTTTGACTCCCCCACCATCAGACTCCGAGTCACGGCCCATATCTCCGCAGCAGGATTTACAAGCTGACAGTCACATACTAACAATCCGCATCCTTACCACGAAACATAAACTGTCTCCAACAAGTGGTGCAATTAGACGGAAGGAGCTCGGTATGTAGTTGTGGTTTAATCTTGATGTATACGCACAGCTCAAGATTAGCACAGATTCAGCAATCAATCATGCTTCCCGACACCAGTTTACCCTCTATCTTATGTCGCGAAGAACATCCAAGCCAGCCATAGCATCTGTCGCGCAAGCCCTCGTGTTTTACAACAAACAAAAGCAGCGGACGAACACCAAACACATCAAGACTGATACTGACACGTTCATGCTTTCGGTCAATGAACTTGGAAATCTCCTAGAGTGTACGTTCTGTGTATACAGGGGATCAAAAACTGATTCAACCTTGTGTAGTCGACCATACTTTGTCATCCCCAGACCTCATGATCGTACATACATTGAGTCCCCAGCAAGATCCCTTGTCACCCTTGGAGCTCCACGGATACCCCCCTTGGCAGATCAGACTAACAGAAATATAGTAAGGACTCGCTCCTTCTTGTAAGTGTCCTCACCTGAGTGTTTTAGCCATACTACACCGGAGTGCTCAAGATACCGACCACAAACAACTGGACATTTCTCTGCTCCGAAGTACATGTTCCTCACAGAGGACTCTTTCCATCGGGCCTTGGATGAATATGCTGCAGCAGAGATGCGCTTTGGCAAGTAGAACAGCCATACCGAGGGAACATAGTTACTAGACTAGAATGCATTGCCTATTCCTTGGGCACTATGTGGAGCATCGCTCCAGAGTTTCACCGTGCCGATGAAGAAGCTATGAATATACATACTGAGCATGAAACAGGTACTCTGGTTGTTACTTTGACATATCCGCAGGATCATTATACCGGGCAAAATGGCACTAATATATAGCACTGCTAAAAAGAGGACCTAACAATCAGTAATATGTTATATAGTACAAGATACTTCTGTACAACACAACCCTACCGAGGCTTACCCCCGACTTCCAACAGCCGACGAAACAAATTGTTGATCGCCGTGATCGTCGCAACTATGCTATGCAACTTTCAGGTTTATAAAAGGTGATGTTTAGTGTTTACGCGCCATAAGCACTTACCATCTCACTCGATGTCGATTTCATCCAAAGCCGAGGAAAGGACATTATACCCGAAGCAAGGATCTTTGGGTCCTAACCAGTCGCCCAGTCCGAGTCCAGGTTCAAAGTCACCCCGTCGGCCAACGGTCCCCCTTCCTCCAGTTAGTCCTAATCTAACGTTGCACAAAAGGATCGTAGTGTGCTGCGATGGGTCTGTACAATGTATACCTCAACTGATGATAGACAGGTTTTGACTGTATAATCATCAGGACCTGGCAAGATGGTGTTTCCGAACTAGAGAGATCATCCTATACAAATATTCTGGTATGTAATATCTTTTGGCCGAGGTCCATGATCAAATTCTTCCAGAGGCTCGCACGAATGATCAATTACGAAGACGAGAGACCTAACCCTTTACCCGCTATACCTCAGGTCGTCTTCTATCAATCTGGCATGGGTTCAGCTAAGAACCTATATTCTCGTTACGTGGAAGGTTCGGTAACCCTCCAATTCACTTTACTTCTTACTGATCGAGGCTGGATTTAGGAACTGTCGGAGGCTCGCTAGGTACGACTCATTTCTGTGGTTGCATTCTCGTTCTGATACAGAAGTCTAGGCGATAAAGTCGAAGAGGCTTACGCCTTTATCGCGCAGTGAGTGACTCGTTGAATTTTCGAGATGCCGAGACCATAACCCGTCTAACAGTAACTATCATCCCGGAGATGAGGTAGGTACTCCCTATCAATGTATCCGCATGTTCCTGATGTACTGCCATGGAGGTCTTTTTGTTTGGCTTTTCACGAGTAAGCGCGCACGCTACTTTTCCAATCTGATCCAACAATCACATAAACAGGGCGCCTACACTGCCCGTATGGTGGCAATGTTCATTGTAAGCGCTTTTCTAAATATCGCTCCATATGACTCGACAATGTGATCAGGGAGAGATTGGAATCTTGGATCGAAGAGACATGGACCATTTCGCTAGCATTTTTCTGACATATCAGAAACTCGGTAAAACCGAGAGTTCGGAAGGTATATATCTCTTATATAGGATGCCTACTTGACTGAGAGACTATAGAATTGGAAACCCTGAAGCTACAACTCCTGCCGTGGACTCACAGTATGTCACGCGGCAAAATTCGTGCGGAATCGCAGCAATCGAAGTTCACCATCAAGTCTGTTTTCGCTATGTTGCTTTTCTGAGTATTGTTGCTCATCTTCAATTACATAGATGTCTTGGCGTCTTTGATACAGTCGGTTCTATTGGATTACCCGAGGAGCTGGTCTCACGATCAGACGAAGTCCGGACGATGTTCGGATTCCCTGATAAAGTTCTGGGACCACATGTCGAATATGCGTATCAAGCCCTGGCTTTGAATGAGACACGGACGGACTTCGTATGTCGGATGCACCCCCAGAAACTTTCTCATTCATTAAAACTTTTTGTATATCTCGCAGAACTGTGCCAAGTTTGAACAAACACTAGAAGGTAGACGACGAGGTCAAACATTGAGACAGGTGAGTCAAATCCGTTAGTCATGATCTCAAGCCCGTAACACGCATCTGAGCAGTGTTGGTTTACTGGTACATGTATTTTATTTTTTCTTGTTTGAACGACGAGACTGACTTGGGGCATGAGGTTCACACGCTGATGTGGGTGATTTTCGAGTTTTGGCCAAGCAGAAATTGACGAATCACAGATTGGCGGGGGTTACAATGATCATGATCTATCAGACTTGACCTTAACATGGATGGCGGTGAGTTGGTCAGAGTCTGTTCATTTCCCTGTGACCTGAATATGTCAACCAGGCCCAAATTGAATCCATCTTATCTCTGGATACAAGATACTTTGAGTCTGTTTTTGATCCGGTATCATCTTGGGGCACGCATAAATTTCACGAGTCAGTGATGTAACTGAATTCGGAACTCATCTAATCGTTCGATCTTCTAGCCCCCATGTGGGTATCTTTGTTTTGAGTAGCAGCACCCGGCGTCCCATTCCAACTACATCTGATGACATGACGTGCGAAACCATTCATGCGTCTGTCAAAGAGCAGGATTTGTCAGGATATCCAGAGTTGCAAGATGCACTTGCAAAACGCCCCGGACTTGTCATGCCCCTACTTCCTTTGGAAGAAGAGGTCAGGGCAATATGGCCCAAACTCCTCAGAAAGTCCCGTGCGAATGAGATGTCCTAAAATGCTGGAACACCTCAGTTGACAGGTGCAATGAATATGTTTATGATATGATAAACCAGATACTATTGCAAAGTGGTGCGGTCGTTAGGCCATAGCCGTCCTACTTCTGCCTCCATCAGAAATTGGCTCCTGATCTTGGACTTATTATTTATTTATGAGTCTAGTTATACCTCGAGCTTCTATTGTACATACATCTTTCGACGGTGCATTCAAATGTTATATATACTGCAATGTAATCATTGTCTCACTCGATGAATTGTCAACTTCGTCGATGGCACCCTTGTATAATCCCGGGATTGCGACGCCCTTAATACGGATATTTGATACTGCTTGGTTCTAATGTTACTTGCTCCCATTTACAGCGCCACGATTGTTTTCTTTTCCTCCTGGCTTCCATTTTCCCTTCATCTTTCATCAAAGTACTTACATGTACTCTACTCGCTATCACAACATCGCAAGGTCCTATTGTTCTGCTTCATCTGTTCTTAGTGTAGGCGTATGGCCTTTCGCTTTTCGAACAATACCTACCTTCAGCTATCGTTGCCGTCCTAATTGCCATCGACTCTGAAGTGTTGAGATAGACTTACTTAGAACTGAATCACGCGCTGGTTACTTCTAGTTCCTCAGACAGTATGCTCTCTTGTTTTTTTGGCGCATATACCCGCCTTACACGCTTGTTGGATTGCCGCATCATCCGCTGTCAAACTGCCTCGCGTACCTTTTACACAGACTCCCTTGACCACGCGTAGCCGCGCTCGTGTCGAACCTTCCTCATTCTCTCCAATACCCATTCATTTGACCGTTCACCCGAATTCCCGTCACACGCCAAACGTAAACGTTCAGTTTCCCCGGACTCTTCATCAGCTTCGACTGTACCTGCACCAAACGCAAAGGCTCCTAGTGCCGTACCTGCTACCACTAAGACCGCTGTCATTGAGGACCGGTGCCGAAAGCTGCCCATCCTCTTCGGGGAAGATATTACGCCCGAGGTCGCCAAGGAATTTGAGATCGTTTGCAAGGAGATCAAGGATATCAAGGCCGCCGAGCAAGTCCGACATATCCTGGTAGGTGTCAAAAATCATCGCATTTGAGATTGGTTTTTTAAAAATTCGATGTACCTATTGGAGTGCTGCCCTATGTAGGGTTCTACCACTGTTGTACTCTACGTCTTCTATATATCTTTCCTGTCGATGCCGTATCCTAGCCTTCTGGGGTGGTGCGCCGTTTAAGTGCACTCGGAGTCGAGCTCGGTACCGTAGTATGCCTTCGTAAGGCGTTGCTATGAGTAAGTAAATATATGTTAGGGAGATTCTTCCCTGGCGGTGTTATCGCCTCGCTCTTGGTCGGTTCGCCGTCGTGACGCCGTCTTCCTCTCTCGGTACTCTAAGGTCTCCGTAGGGTCGCAAAACCTCCCCGTCGCGCGGATGTACTGAAGCAATGGTCTCATCGCATTGGGATCCCCTAGCAGTGTCCCCATTGCTGTTGGGCCTGGCTTGACAACTCGTAAAAGCTCCACTCTTGGCTCAGCATGCGCTCAGCAGCTGGTCAGGAAATACTCCACTTTCTCTCCGAGACTTTGTTACGGGGCAGCGGTGTAGAGGGGAGTTTCAGTTGTGGATTACTTCATACGACCAACGCGTTCCCCGTACTAAACCGTGAATTACGACTGTGATTTTAGGAAAAATAACCAGTCCCTAAGGTCTCTTCCCCTGAGTGCCCAAAGAAGGGCGCGCGGCTAAGGAGAACAATAGAGAACGGTGTGGTTGACACTAGACCGTCCGTAACCGGACCGTGTAGAGGTTCACTTGACGGGACGGCACGGTAGCCGTAACACGGTTGTTGTATGCCATAGATATGGCTACGGTGTGCAGTCTCGCTTCACCTCCCCGGACTGAATAGATTTTTCTAGTCTCCCCCGGTGCGCCGCCGCCGCCTCTTAAGTTATGTCTTCTCAAACGGATAGATTGGCTGCGTCGGGTAAATCGTTAGATGATCTCAAAACTGTTCTGGGCTTGAAAGTACGTTTTCCCAGCTGGAATACTGATTGACTTTGAGCCAAATATTCTTTCAAGGTTCCAGTGCACCGGTTTCATACCACGACTTGCAAGGTCTCCTTTAGTACCGTTCAAGAGTTTGCTTTGATTCTGAGTACCATAGATAAGAATTTCTATCTTAAACATGACCGTACATAATACCTATGGTCCTATAGATATTTAGTGTATACATGATGCCATTGGTAAGATTGGTGATGAATGGATAAATTCGGGACAATGTCTGTGTATCCCCTTTATTCATTCGGCGCTGATGTAGATAATATCAGATCAAACATGATGCTGGACTGCTCATTTTCCTTATGATATAGTATTCGACATTTGCTACTGGAGTTCTTTGTATTTTCTATCACTCCAGCCACCACGATGTTATATTGTTCCTAACTTCCCCAATAGATTAATGCGACGTCGGTATGCGCCTATTCTTCCTCCTTTAGGTCCCCCTGTGATATTTTTGTTGGACTACGACAATGGGATGGAAACAAGCAATCATGCACAGTTGTGAACTAATTACCCAAGCTAGTATTACTATCATTACAATACATCCGTGTGTCGATACGATAGGACTCGACTAGTTACTCGATTCTTCAATTGGTCGGAGTCTAGTTCGGGCTCAAGGAAGGGCAGGAAAGTCGAGGATAACTACTCCATGACTCAGCGTGAGTGTAATTATACATTACTGCATACAACTACGCAAAGCTCATTCGGACCGGCCAAGCTTCGCAAGGGCACGCTCACCCTGCTCAAACCACTCGTCACGAGATATCCAGAACTCTTCCCTATTTTTCATGATATCAGCGAGGACAGCGCCACCGAGGAAAACCATGTGCTTTCGACGAGGTGGATCTTCAATTTTGATTTTAAATTTCTGACAAGGTCGTTAATTTCAAGAAAGCAGAGCATAAAGCAATTAGAAATATACGTTTAAACGAGATGGATCACCATTCAACACACGTGTGAGATAAAGCTGTTTCATCTCCTTCTCAAGACGGCTGGGGAGACCAGGATACATGCTCGAACCACCGGAGAGAACAATATGCTTGTAGAGCTCTGCTCGAGTGTCGACAGCAGCAGATTGAATTGTTTGGAAGAGCATTTCTACAACAGAGGGGAAAAAATGTCAAAATCGAGGCATATCGGGCTCAGATAACATACCTGCAACACCGGGCTGGTCAACATCAACCAAATGTGGTTGGAACATGCATTCTGGTGCTTCGAAACGCTCTGATCCAACCTTGATAGTACGACCGTCCGGAAGCTAGAATAGATAGGTCACGCCTCAAGTAAAGGGCCACGCAGAGTAAATTCATACTGTGTAATTTTCCACGAGTACAGTCGTTTCCTCAGAAAGACGTGTATCCATATCGAGGTCATAGCTACAAAGTCATCAATCGGAGAGAAACAAAGCTTTGTACAAGAGACATCACCTTACGTAGCAGAGTTTTTCCTTAATTTCGCGGACTGTTTCAAAATCGGCGGTCCGATTGAAGGCGTAACCTCGCATTAGAAGGAGCTTAATGAGGTAGCGTGTGACGTCTCGACCTGCGATATCGAGGCGACGAGTAAGATGAGGTAGGGAGAAACCATCGTAAACAGGGACGATATGTGTTACACCATCGCCTGAATCCACCACCACACCAGTTGTTAGCCCTGCGTTTGGAAGGTTGGCATTCAGTTACAGATAAAAACACCAGACGCACCTTGTGCATACAAGGTCAATACTGCTTGAATAGCAACATACACACCCCCGAATCCGTACTCTTCGAACATGACTTGGCACATCCTGGTGCGATTTGCGCGTGGATTCATAGGGGGTTCTGTAAGAAGAACTTTACGACCACGAGGATCAACACGCAATTTCTCGTCAAAGGTATAATCCCACAGGTGTTTCATATCTTCCCAGTTACGCACAATTCCGTGCTCCATCGGCTGGGTAACTTGCAGGTAGTTACGGTTCGCGGCAGCTTCGTCACCAATCATAATATCCTTAATCACAGCAGACCCAACACGTTCTTCTGCCCGCAAGATCGGACGACCAACGATAGAAGGGAATACTATAGCAAGAAAATAGGTCATGAGTTGGATATGGAACGACTTAACGCACCGTGTTCAGGGAAGTTGGAGCCTGCATATCCGACTTTAACGAACTGCGCAAGAGATATGTATGAATGGTAATCAAAGGATGAGAAATTAAGCATATAGACTTACGCCCGTGCCATTGTCAACGACGAGAGGGACTCCTGAATCCATGAGTAAAACCTGACGTGGGATCAGGAGACGATTACTCTTGGGTTACTCCGGAAAGAGATGTGCTGCTAGTATGAAGGAGTCCAGAATTTCCTTTTTGAGATACGTCCACAATTGGAGTTTATTTACATAGGCATTTATTATCTCATGCTATCATGCTTTCCAGTAGCGATCATAGCTAGTATCTAGCGTAGGTATATATCATCATAGTAACATAGTCATATAGCAGCTATACGACAGGCAATAGTATAGTACGCGCGAGGCAAATTAAAGCAGGGACTAGGCCTCACTGAGACTTTCAAGTTCTGATTCATCATGACAAGCTGGACTCTTTCAATTTAGGGTTCACCCACTAGAAAGCGGCGAAGCCTCACACATAAGTGAAAATTTAGAGTTTTATGTCGATGGGCCAGTGGCTATCAATACTTGCCCATATACTTCCCTACGTCTTCGATTAGTGGCTTAAACCAAAGGAAAAAAATATCACAATGATACCTCCGGAAGAACTTGTCAATAAAAAGGATATATTAATCAAGAATAGTTGATGTCCAACTCTCGGGCAAACGTGGCATTTTTTCTTTTGTTATCTAACGCGAAAAGACGTTATTGGTAGGAATGTGGCAAGACGTCTAAGAAAGCATCAGCAATGAACCTGCCTATGGCATCTTGCCGGCGAAATCGCTCCAATTCGGTGATAGGTTATCTGCATGGTCATAGTGCATCAAGATGAAACGCAAAGGGAGAATGAAGTCAAGGCTAATTGAAATCTGTTTTTATCTTCAGCGATAAATAAACCGGGAGAACGAATCATAACCATGAATAATACTCCAGCCAACAGCGCAAGGCAATTGCCTACTGATGGGCCTGCATAATGGCATCGGAAATGAAAGTTGCAGAGACCTGCTTTCCACCAAACCACCGCCCATTGAGCCCTTGCACAGCCTTCTTGGCAGTTTCAATGGAGTCGAACTTCACATAAATTTCACCCTTCTCACCATTCAGCATGAAAAATGGATGAGACATTTGATTGGCATACCTGTGTCTCTTTCTCGACTTTGATGGCTTCTACAGAGCCGTACTTGTCCTCACACTCCCCTTTGACATCCTCGGCGAGATCCTTGTCCCAGTCACGCTCTGTTTCCCTGCGAGGAAAATGAGATTTTGATGTATCAACACAAGTAGGAAGACAAACTCTTCAGGGTCAAACATATTCTTCATCAAGACAGAGCGTGACTGCATCGTCTGGGTGATGTTCGGTCGAGCGCTGCGAAACAGTTGGTCGATTCACATATCAACACATCGAAAGAACTTCTGACGTACACAGGTTCTGGTAAAGTAAAAGCGGGTTCAGTCCTAGCGAGTTTCTGCATCAGCGCTTGACGAGATGCAGCGTTCAAGTTACCACCTATTGGCCATGTAAGTCGGGTATAAAGAGTAAACCTATGTATCATTTACCGCCAGCTTCATCCAAGGAATCTTGTTGGGTATACTTAGCCGTCCCTTTCTCATGCACTGTGTTGACACGAAGCTAAAACAAGTTTCGAAAATGATTGAAGCTTAAAATCCTAGGATAACAAAGACAAACCTGACGGCCTGCGAGTTCGAAGCCTTCCATCTGTTCCAGCGCCATTCTGGCGTCTTCAACTCTTTTATATCTGGAAAACAGGTCAATCGAGTTGAGCTACACTTTGGATATACTGACTGGACGAAGGCATATCCTTTGCTACGGCCGGTCATAGGATCCCTGTGAAGGTCGACAAATTCTAATTCACCGAAGGGTTCAAAGACCTGTTTGATATCGGATTCGGTGAGGTTGAAATGGAGTGACCCAACGTATAGTCTAAAGGGAAAAAAGTCATTTCAACACAGATTAATCATAATATGCTACGCACTGTTTTGCTCCATGTGGTGCGCTTACACCTGGAGGAAGATTTAGATTACTGTTCATACTGTATCAGAAGGCTTCTTAAGATAGTAAAGTCGTCGCACCCGTCTCCTGGATGAAGTTTGTTCCTTTCGGACTCTGTCAGCTGTACCATAATGGGCAAACCCATGACGACAGTGCCTGAAAGGCCGATAGCTTTCTCTACGAGATCAATAGACCGAAATTCAACATAACCAATGCTGCTGACACTATTAGAAGTTCATCGGAAGTGACAGAGAGGTCACGCACCCTTTTGAACGACGCGACAATCTATCCGTCACTATCCTTGAATCCATGACGGTACCTTCGCCAAGCTTGTCCTCAAAGAAATATCCCAGGTCCCGGGCAGTCAACCGAGCTGCAAGCTGTGAAACAAAAACGGATCGTGCCTCAGAATCATCTTCCTTGGGTTCGTCAGGGTTGTAGGGTTCTTCTTGAGGGGGTTCATAGATTGGGGAAGCCCTCCTGGAACAGATAAGAGAATGAGTCTGACCGCACTGCTTTAGAAAAACCTTACTTGATGGGTAGGGGAGGGCTCGCGGCTGGCTGTCGGATGTCCCTATATTCATCTTCAGCACCGTATACGGGGCGACCATAATCCCTATTTCTGTAGCGTTGATCATCAAACTCGTCTCTGGGGTCAAGACGGCGCGATGGTCTGTCACTGTTTTTGTTATAGTCCAAAGAACGGTCTCTCCGAGATGCTCTAGGACTATCTCTTGGGCCAATGTCGTTATGGTCATCTTCCGGTCGCTTTCGCTTGCTGCGGCCTTCTTGCTCTCGATGTTCGCTTAAATCGTCAAAGTCATCGTCACGTTTGCGTCGCCTGTCTCTGTCTTCCTTGTCACGACTATCGCGGTCCCTTTCCCGGTCACGCTCTCGATGACGACTTTCACCTCTTGCACGAGGCTTTTCACTTCTGTGTCCTCTTTCCCCATCTCGTTCGCGGCGTCGGTCCCTGTCCCTGTCCCTGTCCCTGTCACGGTCTCTGTGTCGGTCGCGAGAGCGGTCCCGCTCCCTCTCTCGATATCGTTCCTTGCTGCGGCTTCTCCTGCGTCGTTCATCATCACGACGTTTCCTTTCCCTTGAAGTTGAGCGGTGGGATCTTCTGGTACGGTGGGTATCAGTAGAAAGGTTGCGTGACCTACGATTCATGAGTTTTCAGCATGAAATTGAGCGAAACAAACGCACGAGCGACGGTTTGGTGAGCCATCAACGTCCATTGCACCGTTTTGGGATGACATGAGCGATGCTGGTAGTGAACACAAGGCAGAAGTAGTTGGCGTTTGTGTTGTTCGAGGTTGCAAAATGAAAGTTGATTCGTATTTGTGGGAAAAAGTAAGTACAAAGTCACACAAACTAAGACTATGCCGCAAGCAAATTTGCCAGACGAGCTCTAACCCTCTTCTCAGCTTGACCAAGCTCGCTCTCTTCGGATCTGCGATACAACTCGGCCAAAGGGTTTTCCGGACCCTCTTTCTCGAGGTCGTCTTCGATTTTGCTGAATTCCTTGCAAAATTTGCCATTTAAAACCTGGGAAGCAGCTCTTGGCCGAGTTACACACTAAAAGCTGCTGGGTAGCACATACCTGATTATACAAGATATCTTCGAAATGCTTCCGAGCTTCCTTTCCATCAAGGGCTAATGCTCCGCTGAGTTGCCCAAACTGAGAAACCGTGGAGTGATGTTTAAGCTGGCAACAACCATCAGTTGCATCCCAGGTACTACAGACAGACGTACTTGTTGGATAAAGCCGTCTTCTGCCGCCCGCTCAAATATTTCTGCAGGCTCTTTAGACATCCACCTGGTAGTCTAAGCAATCATCTTATCAGTGCTAGTTGGGTAATCTTACATCTCATAGCACAGTGCTTCGTCTGAACATCCGGCCTCTTTGAGAACGTGGAATGCTTCTCTAGTGTCATTAAGAGAAGGAAAGCCTCAGCTCAATGTCAGTCGAATCACATTCGAATGCCATCACCTGAATAACATGATGATGTTCGGCCACAGGGCTTGTTCTGTACACTTTGCTGATTAGCTATCATCAGGCTCTTGACACATTGAACGTGCCTGCAAAAAGGTCCATTGCTGTTTCCTCACGTGCGGAAGAAGCGATTGCGCCAGCTCGAGTCGCTCCAATAGCGCGAGCAAGGGCCAGTGCAATGGACAACCCAGTTCCCGTGCCATCTTGTTCGACAGAGATGAAACATGGGAAACCCTTTTGCTTTTCGTACAAGGAGCGTACAGAGGAACCTATCATTCTGCAACTACTATGAATACTTGCCCAAGTTCACGAATGTGCTTCGAACCTTGGTGCTACCATGACAACGTCTTGTGTAACCTGGAAGTTAAGCAGTTTATAAAACACGTTGTATCCGCTGGCAATAACGATAGTCGCTGTTGCTTTCAAAGCTGGGGCGACTTGCTTGTTGAATACTCGAGGTTGTACTTGGTCAGGAATCAAAAGGAAGATCACTAGTTATCTTCAATGGAAATCATTAACAGAAATAGGTATACTTCTCTTACCATCTGCTACCGCAGCAGCTTTGGATAAGTCGTGCTCGACATGAAAGCCTTTTGATCTTGCATTGATCGCATAGGAATCGTCGCGATTCGCAATCAGGATATTGTCGTTGGGAATACCACTATCTCTGAGGTTCTGTGCCTGCGCGGCACCTTGATTCCCAAAGCTGGATCGCAACAGTTGTAGCGTCGACGGTCCAGATCGAGTACAGACAAGACACACCCTAAGAAGACTATTTTCGTGTCTTTCAGTACCCCAAGATCAGCATCAGAGTCATAGTAACTGAATAAACTTGTCAGACCCTGGCGTCAGGTATGCAAGAGTCCCTACATCTTCGCTGCCATCAGAATTTTTCGTTTCGTTGTGGGAGGGAACTCTTGGGGACCTTGGCGCTTTATAGCAGGTATGGAGTTCCTCTTCCGTTCCTTCCTGACCTGACGTTCGCCTTCCCTGAATCTCCTGAGAAATATCGTATGTAGGTAACGGTCATGGGTGACTACATAGAAACGGTTTTCCGTATGGTGAACGGTCATCTGGCCCCGAGCTCCGGCCCGGCATGCTTTTATTCAAGCAGCTTCATGGGAGTTAAAGTGACCTCTATTTCGATCGTTGCTATATGGCTCTCGTCGCGAATAAGGTTGTTTGCATCACCGGCTCTTCGAGGGGCATAGGGCGCGCATGGTTGACCTTTCTATGTTGACGTTCATAATATCCCTGTTTTACTAACGACGTGGTGCCAGTGCCCTTGACTTTGTGAAGCACGGTGCCTCCGCTTTAATTCTTCACTATTTAGGGGATGTAGAAACAGAAGCAGAGATTCGATCCGTTCAAGGGGAGATTGAGAGCAAAGGTGCGCAGGTAGTGACGGTTGCGGGAGACATTGGAGATCCCGCGACTTCTTCCAAGGTCAGAAAACGGTTCTCGTCACGAAAAAGAATCTTTTGCAACTATAACTAGATCGTTGAGATTGGTGTGAAAGCATTCGGTAGAATAGATGTTCTTGTTTCAAATGCTGGAATTTGCCCATTCGCGGAATTTTTGATTATGCCGCACGCAACCTGGGAGAGAACACGGCAGGTGAATCTTGATGGCTCATTTTACATCGTGCAAGGCAAGAAATCTTTTGATTCACTTCATCAGATGCTCACAGCAGCGATAGCGGTTGCGAACGTGATGAAAACTCAAGTTCCTCCTGGTGGCTCAATTATCGGAATCTCCTCAATCTCTGCGCTCGTTGGAGGTGAACTACAATGGTAGGAAGCTCATGGGTATTTGTTATGGGCAATAACATCCTTGCAGTCATTATACTCCAACGAAAGCTGGCATCCTTTCGTTGATGCAAAGTTGTGCGATTGCCTTGGGAAAATATGGTATACGAGCGAACGCCGTCCTTCCGGGCACCATTGCCACTGGTATTAATAAAGAGGACCTTGCTGACGAAAAAAAACGTGAATACACCATCAATCGTACGGTTCTCAAAAGACTTGGAGGTGAGCTGTCAACGACAGGATCTTTCACCAATTAGCTCATGAAGCATCCTTTGCAGCGCCAGACGATATTTCGGGGCCAGTTGTTTTTTTGGCAAGTGATCTCGCCAAATATGTTACAGGAGCTTCCTTATTAGTTGATGGAGGACTTTTTGTCAATTTGCAGTAGTCTGATTTGGTGTGATTACCGACCGGGTCCCGCACTACAATGCTTACTTATGTAGAGAGTAATTACACCATGCCTTCGCCGGACCGTGGGCCGCGAATTCAGACTTCCAATCCTAGGGTACGGGCAGAATGGCCGGTCCCAACGGTTCTCCATTGGAAATAGCAGGATCTGCTGCTATCAGAACCGATACCCACCGGGTCCATTTATCTGTAGGATTTTTCCATGCATGCATTGTCCCTTTCTGAATGACGGTGTCACCAGGATTCTTGAGATGTTTTTCTGTTCCGTCCTCTGTTATCAAGACCAGCTCTCCCTGAACTGATAAGAGATAGCATCCCTGACGATGTCTGATGGACCAAAATTTAGTTCCTTACCCAAGATGTTGTAGTCCAAAGAGGAGGTACGATGCTGCCGAAACCGTCAGCAAAAGACGTCAGCTTGTTTCTTGACATCCTCACCATAGCTGTGGTGCTTCCAGGCGCGAGTTCGGTGGACCTTAGGTTGGTTCCATTGGGGTGAACAAGTCGGAAATTTGCTATATCATCAATGGTGCGGGCAGCACCATCCTCACTACAGTGGGGGGATTCAGTCAGGAAGCCACATTTTTGCTAAGAGATTTTTATTGGGACCGACAAGTTGTTATTATCGTTTGTCGGAATGGAGTCAGTCGTCACCCAGATAGCAGCTGACCTAGCTCCCTTAACGGTGCCCATTGGCTGCGACAATTCTTTATCAATCAGAAGTAAGATTCAACGATAGTCGAGATACCTCTGAAAGAAGGACCCGATCGCTATCCACTATGGAACTGCCTTGCCGGTCATGGCCGGTCACGACGCGGCGCAGATTTGGGAGAAGCGGGTGGTCAGACATTATGGTGGTGATCGATATCTGGGCGCTAGAGATATGTACTTATAGTGAATGGCGGACCCTGGAAGTCCTGTATGTGTGGATCCCTGTCAAATCACATGGTACACGCACATACGACAAATTTAGCTTAGTTGTAAATTGAGGCACGCAAGCTTAGAAGACAGAACAACGAGGGTCCTCTAGTCTCAGCGGTGGCCACGATCAAGTAAATATTGTGTTATAGAATACATCATCACAGAAGCTAGATGAAGGGCGCTAAGGAGCGGTATCTGGTAGGAATGTAATTGAGCAGATTTAAAACAGAAATGGAATAACACATACAATAATAGTACTCATCAATCAACGGAATCCAATCCTGGATGAAAGCTCCAAAAAGGCTGAATAAGGACGTACGAGAGGCCCCCATGGCGAAGGCTTGCAACTTGGGCCTGAGACGCAATGCAAAAATGAGCGAAACAGTATGAGTCAAAACCAACTTGAACGCACCGAGTATATGACTGCCATATAGACCCACGCAACAGGTACCATAACAGATCTCGATCTCTTCTCGCATATTCTGTACGTTCAAGGACCGCAGAAGGGGGAGGAGTTCTACGAAGATTACGTGATAATAATTCCATAACTATGGCAGTGATGAGGGGTCGGTTTGAACGTCTGTCAGAGACAAGTAGAGTCGCTGTAAAAGGTTGAATCAGTACTGTAGGTGGGACAATTGTCATGCGTACCATAGATAAGGGGGCGCAAGATGTAGATGGATTCTGCGATCCAATCTGTGGGCGAAGAGAGAGACTTGACCAGAGATAGTGATGGCCTGACAGATAAGGTAGTCATAGCCTTGGGTAGCAAATAATCTTCCGCGGTGGTCTCTGATCGAGGCAAGAGCAATGCGTGAGGTGGCAGAGGTGTGTGATTATTTCTGAGATGATCGGGAACTGGGGGAGATTCTGAAGGGCTCTCGGACGATGGGTCGGTCGAGATAGGCAGAGACGCTGGGTCGAAGTCACGCTCGGGTATCGGGGGTGACAAGAGAGGCTTGCGCGTGATTAACAAGAGTGTAAACCGAAGACACGTCCTGGTTAAGATTGATATAAGGGAGATGGACTGGATGCAGGATCGGCATGTACTCACTTGACTATCTCCAACAGGACTACACCTCTCCACCTTGCCTTGCAAGAAATTTTGCGCCGCAAGCCCATCTCAATGACAAGCTCAAAGAATTTTGTCAACTGAAGAGCACGAGCAGCCCATTTATATTTGTTACTCTTGTCAGACCATGCTTTGGTGTAGCGAGTATGGAGGGAAGGAGGGATAAGCGGTCGGTAGTTTCGGTCTTTTTCAACAATTTTTGCAAGAAGGGTGTCATGGTACATGCTCATTACATTGAGCAGGGAAGTGACTGACAGGGATTGTCAAACGGATCGGAGAACACGACTGATTTGAGAAACTGACGGGATTCGGACGCCAATTCGGCGTCCTTGAATCTTCCGGGAAGAACCCATGTTATTGAACGAAGAGAAGACTCGAGGGATGAGATAGTCGAGACATTATCTAAGAGGAAAGCTTCATAGCGCGCAACAGACATCGACATGGGCTGCGAAAGGAACGGCAGAGGACGAGAATCACGGTCGTTAAGCCGGTTTCCCACGCACCTTGTACCCGCTCTTCTGCGTTATTTATATTACTTAGTCGTCGTTGCTGCCCTTGAGGGTCTACTCGCCGCTTGCATCGGCAAGAAGAAAGAGAAACATTCAGAATTTCAAGTTTGTTGATTATTCACGTCGTGTTTGCAAAGAAGCACATGTTAGGAATGCATTACATTGTTCTGTTCTTCCCTTCATGCAGCGGCCTCCTGCCCCAGACCATCTTTGCCATAGCCCCGTTCGAGGCCAATTGGAACCCCATGATTTGCGCACAGCGAAGGGGTGGAGGTATATCCAGACCACCAATACCCCAAATCAGCTCAAGGTTGGCAACAGTCCTTTGGTCATAAATCAGGTGTTTATCTCGTCCCAGGTTCTGCTGCCACCGGGCACTGCTTCCATGTATGAACAACTCCTCAAGCTTGAGGATTATGAGCTGCGTAAAGGGTCTTCCCTCTCTTGGGAGCGCATCCTCGAGATCCGCCATTTGAAAGACAGGATGATACGCAAGTGCCAGAGGCTTGCCAAGGTTCCCCTCATGCGGCTTACAGGAGAGGCGACTAGCCTTTCTTTCCAGACCATAGTTGCACCTTCTGACTTTCGCCTCAAAGAAATGGAGCGATGGTTTTTGGACCAGGATGCTCGCGCTCAGCAGAAACGGCACGAGAAAGGATCATCATTTCCCTGCAAGTGCTCAAAATGCCTGGCATCTCTTGCCAATCAGAAAGGTTCATCGCAAGTCAGCAAGGTCAAAACTAACAAAACCACCAATAAATTAGATCCCCCACCACCACCCAAAGCAGAACTATATCAGCGACCTAAATATCCCTTTCGACCCACCGTTGTTCCCTCGCTCATCGAAAAATCCGTTTCTCTCCCATCTCGGAACGCCTCTGCAGCTACAGGCGTACCTCCATTACCAAGAATGGCCGCATCACCTCCCCCCCTCCCTCATCTTCTTAGAATAAGGGACCTCGACACAGGGTTTGATCGATCCGATGACCCTCAGAGAATTGTGTCCCTTCCAAGCAAGATTTCAACCAAGCCCGAGTCGTCTAATCTCGGGTATGAGCCACCAAAGCCGACGGAACCAAGTTCCATTGCCCCCAATGGTCAGGTTCGCCGACGGCCGAGCTGCATCAAGCGTTCAAGTACATCCAAGAGAGTTTCTTGGGTCGATGACCGAGACTTGGATGCCCAAGTGTCTAGGTATACTTCCGTTGCTCGTGAAGTACAAGCTCCAGGTGCGAAGCAGGTTGGTTCTAGTCTCAAGAGAGGTACATTCATCATTTTCTTCCAGGGCTGAAATGGGAGGAGATTCGCGATATATATATGGAGCAGATGTTGGGCCTTGAAGCATTACACCACCAGGTGGAAGAGAGCTTGGAACATCTGCGGTCAGAATCGGAGCACTTAAGACGTGCTGATGAGACTCTCAAATCGCAAAGGGAAATACTACGTGCAACGTTCGAGGAATTTGAACGGAAACAGCTACGCTTCCAGGCTAAAGGTAAAGCATGGCTGTTCAGTAATATTGCCGTATCCAACTTACTCGTTAAACAGTGCAACAAGCTTTAAATGATACAGACCACATATTATCCATTGCCGCTTCAAATGAAGTTGCGACCACTTAGCATCCGTCTTCAAACGTACGATATATCTATTATTGATAATGAAATCATACTCAAGTGATACGGATACTCTGTAGACACAATAGCGTGGTACCTATCCATGGAACATATGCGTAACCAAAGCAGATCTAGAGAACTTGTGTTGTCGTATTTTTGTCTTAGCCTGCCGCCACCACCACCTCACGACAGAGACATATATGCAGAGGATGCAGATAACTAGGCTGATAATGATACCAAAGACACGAAACGAACCTGTTGGGGTATGAGAATTCGTTGGGATGTGTATATTGGTGGACATCAGACCTAGACAAAAGACTCGTGATGAGATTTGTTTCAGAGGAAGTAACCAAGAGATTGACATACCAATGAAGGGCTGGACGCATGGAACTGCCAGGCTGACAAAGGTCAGGTATAAGATAGACTTGTCGGTGCTGCGTTTCGTTAGTGCAACTCCTGTGCGGAGCTGGGAGAGATATGTAGGATGAGACTGGCTGAGTATACGCTCATAGTGGACAAGAGCATGCTGAAGAGTAAGAATGTGATCTGGAGAGCGAGTGTCATTGGGATAATAATGCCTCAGATGCAAATGCCTCACCCTGTACATCTCCCATATAGATAGCCACATCAAGATTATCATCGCGTTTAGGCCCATTTACAGTTAGGAGACGCTTTCTGATCTGTGCGACGACCTCTGACTTGGTCGCCAGCAAGCGAGTCAGTGACGTGATGAGTCTCCTGGTCCTCGCCATACGTCGTAACGTGATTTGGGTTGGACTTAAGTGAGAAGAAGCGTTTGCCCATAGGCTTCGCCAATGCATGCTAACCGCTCGCCTTATTCGTCGGGAGGCGAGCGAAATTGTCAGCTGAGGGGAGGAAAACCTGACATCCACACTGGCAGTAGAATGTTTCTCCACGTCAGACAGCAACCTTGACTGCTTTTCGTCGGTCTCATATGAGGTCCGTATATATGGTGCATCATATTGTCGAGGGCCAACGGGTGTCCCACCTCCTCCTGCGGTCAATACTAAATCCTCGATCGCCGCGACTTCCTTCTCGATCTCCTCGAGAAGAGGAAAGAAGGAGTCTACGATTGAATCCAGGATTCCGTGGGCTATCCAATCTATTGTCCCGGACTAGTGAACGGTGTTGCTGCTGAAATTTAATAATGCTTACCTGAGGACATATTGATAACTTCTCGGAGAAGCGCAATGCGATTCATTACGCGATCCGTGTGTTCTAAGTTGTCCATGAGGAAACTTTGGGTTGTACAGTAGCGCCCGTCTCACCAGATATGTTGGTGAAGTGAAACTGTTGTAGAAATTCTTCAGTACGATCGGAGATGCAACGCGGGGAATCGTCTCACTGAACATATTCCTTCCTTGAAAACGACCAGATAGACGTTGGCCTCTCCAATGATTCCAACATTCGGTGCAGAGCCGTCCAGCACCTCCAGGCGGTCTTCTGTCCTATTTCGCGACGCGGAATCTATGGCCCGAAAGGAAATAAAATAATAACCAAGCTTTGGGAACAGCTCCAGCTTCTCCCGAGGGTCACGTTGCAAGATATCTTCCAAAGTGAGTGGATGCAAATGTAGAATCTGGAAAAAGAGTCAGAGTGACACTGATCTACGAGAATATTGGTTACTCGCCTTGCCTAGTGTGCGCATGTCTTCCCAGGTTGGGGAAGCAACATCCAAGTACCACGCCTTTGGCTTGATCGACCGAGGAATAAAAGATTGTACTGCAGGGGAGGGTAGCATATAGTCTTGATGTCGCACGGGTTGCTTTGCGCGATTTTTGCCAGAAGGCAAGTGTTGACGGTCATGAGTGCGGTGTGCTTTAGTTGCTTTTTTGATCGCAATGTCAAGCTGCTGCAAAAGGACAGGCAAAGAGGTGGTCGTGGTTACGCGGGGAGCGGCATCCCTTGAAGAATAAAGCGAGGGAGGCAAGTAGAGTGTAAAATTACGTAGGACCTGCCGTGACTCCTCTCGGGCCTTAAGAAGAGAGATATGGGCTGCAATATCACGCTCTGATTGATCGGATTGTACTGTGGCTACACTGCGTCTCCGGCGTATGCGGAGCCGTTGTGAGCGAGAAAGCGTGATGATGGACGAGCGAGAAGACGATGAGGATGAGTCTGAAGCAGTCCCTCGAGTCCACTGACGAGCCCAACGTGAAATTGCGAGCTCTACAACAGCAGCAATAGCTCCAAGTCGACCACCTGTAAAGGAGGAAGATGAAGACGAGGACGAAGACGAAGACGAAGACGATGCCGCAGATGTCGGAGAGCCGCCTCTGTATATGTCAACATGGTCATCCTTCATGGCAACGGCGACGACATCCACGACGTGCGCCAAGGGCGTACGTGGCAATTTCAGCGATGCATACAATCGGAATGAATTTCAAATCGATCTTCGAGAGACTGCCATTTTCTGAGTTCACGTGCTATGCTAATTTTAGCCCACCCTCCGTCGTTTGGCTCCGTCCTGGACAAATGGACGCGATCTCCTCTCCTTCTGCCCAATTTTTTTCTGCTTTTTCTCGATTGCTTTTCTCACCGCTCTCTTCCCTCCTTCAGCAGCGAGGGCTTCATATTGTGCTTTCACCAAAAGTTCGCGTTTGTTGGCTTCCGACCAGTCTCAGTTAGAATCTTTCACCAAAACCTGTCGTACTCACCTTTCTTCATGTGCCACTCCCCCTTTCCTTGCTTCCTCTTATCCCGCTCCTCCTTTCTTACCTTTTCAAGTGCCTCCTGTTCAGCCTTGTCCCTTCTATCTTTGTTCACTGAACTTTCCGCGCGTTTAACTGCTTGCTCCAGCCTCTGCACCTCGTCGGCACGCTCGTCATACAAATCTCGTGGTGACGACGCAAGCAGTTTTCTCGCGCGCTTCAAATTTTCTCGTAGCGTATCCAACTCGCTGATATGTGAGCTCGCCAAAAAGCTGTAGCCATGGCGAAACTTTTCTGCCGAGAATTGACCCGTGAGAGGCAGAAAACGGGGATCCCGTGCTTGCTGCATGAATGGTCATATGAGTATCACATCGGATTCAAAACTGATTCCTGTGCACCACAGTTTTGACTTGCACGACTGCTCGTTTTCGAGTCACCGGGCGCTTCGAAGTTACCTCTACTGGGCTGAATAAATCGACTCAATTTTTCGGGGAAGAAATTTCAACGAAACCAAAACGTACGCATGTTTGTTTGCCCGTTTCGCAATTTCCTTGCTAGGCCTGATGCTCCATTCGACCTTCTCTCGCTCCTTTCCCTTTTCGGACATGATCTGATGTTCCAACTCTTCTTCTGAGCTCTCGTCTGATTCAGTATCCGTTTCTGCCTGGGCGAGCACGTTTTGAGCTTTTCGAAGCGCCCCGAGTGGCAGACCTGATAAATCTATCGAAGTAAATGTAACATTAGCATCATACGTCGCACTAAGAAAGCAGACAAACCATTTTCAAGGCTTTTCTGGCAAGCATAAATTTGTAAACTAGTCTCTAAGAGGCAAAAACAAATCGACGCACCAGGTTCGACGAAGGTCCTGCCGTCGGAATATCATTTTGCTCCAACTCATCCTCATCGATCCACTGTGCGACTCGAGGTGCATCCAAGTCCGAACCATCCGAACCATCTTCCTCCTGGTCGGCATTGGCTGCATCGTTTGAGGCGCTTGCTTCTAAGTGAGTATCTTCATCCTCGTCTTCGTTCCCAACAAGTGAAAGGGGTCTCTTATGCGATTTAACATTCAGAAGAGAGCTATTGTTATCAAATGGACGAGCAGGGTTCCTTTCCTGTCTCGACAGAGGACGCGGGCGGCGAGGCATTTTGTCACAGTATCAAAGGGAAGATTTGAAAGGCTCGTGAGAACTTCAATATCTTGAACGGCAATTGCCAGGACTCGGATCCTCGGACCGTTGTTCTACTTTTGGCAACTGTCGTCTATCTGATCATCTGAGATCAGTCGTTCACAATGGCGAGCACGGTCCCAAAGGCGGTCCTCTACTATTATCCCAAATCTATCTGGTGTGCAGCAGGTATTTTTGTGCATTGGCTCGCCTTCAACGTCCTGACTTGCCCTATCAGTTCTTTTGGCGTTGTAAGCCTCCTCCCTAAACTTGGTACTTGCCGAATGAATCGCTCATTCATAGCATCTAGAGAAGAAAAAGGTTACGGTCACGATGAGATTGAGAAGAAACAAGTTGATCTAGGTAACCTTCATTCTACGAGTGTCTTCGCTTTCTCATCATTTGTAGCCAGCGGCGGGAACTTTGATTTGACTTTTCTTCGTTTGAATCCAAAGGGTTCGTGCGGCAACGTTATGAAATATATTTTGACTCAAAGAATACACTTAGCTACTGTGCCTACGCTGGTTGTTCCACTAGAGAAAACACTAGCCGACGATGTCGAAAGTCGTTACAAGGCTCTTACAGAAACGGAGGTAAAGAATCTGCTACGCTGCTCGCATCCTTCTCTTTGACAGATTCATACTCTAGTTAATCATCGATTTCCTCGATAAATCCCGATCTGCCATGTCGCGTACCCATACTACTTCCACCGCACCTGCACCGTCACTTCGTCCGGCCACGTTCGCCTTCAGTACGAAAAGTAAAGCTATAATTGACGCAATTCACTCCGAGGAAGGCAACCCAAACCACTTGACATACGTCAATGCACGTAATGAAGCGGCTCTCAGGACTTTGGCAGCGGACAGGCTTCCAGGGTTGAGTCGTAAACAGAAAGCTTTGGCCAAGTACATCTCTGACGCAGAGCAGGGAAAGGTACATGTCTCTGCAAAAACAAAGTCCTTGTGGCAAGAGAAGAAGGCTGCAGTAGAGTTGTTTCTGACTGTATTTGAGAAGAGCAACGAAGGAGATTCAGAGCTGACTGGAGATGCGCATAGCGACAGGCAGCAATTTTACGCAGAAGCACGTAAGTCCTGGGAAGTCGGTTTAAAGGGCGTTCTGGACAAGGTGAACGTCGAAGTGATTGGCCCGTTTTCACTCGGTGAGGGACTTCAGGGGTACACTGATGATATGTGAATAACAACGAGAAAAATACAGGTGATCAACTTTCTCTCGCAGATCTCCACCTAGCAAGCTGGCTTGCCAGGCTGGTCAAGCTGTCTGGTGGGCTTTATGAGGACAATGGTGATACGGCAATTGGGAAGTTAGAGGCACACGTTGAGGGACGACTGGCGCTCACAAAGGATTTCAAAGTTGCGGATGTACAAGAAAAGAAGAAATACATGAAATTAGCCACATTCTGGGATGCGATGAAGGTTCGGCCGAGCTGGAAGGAAGTGTATGGACAAGGGCTGTATTGAAAAATGAAATATCTCAGAGTTGTACGTACCAGAAGCGAAGAGAATAGAAATTGCGACATCTTCCGAGGACACGTGAGGCTTTCCAATTTTGATGGATCAAGGGCGATGTTGAGCAACTGTGGACCTCTAGTAATCATTGTCAACAGCGTTCTCGACGGCGGCGAAGGCCCGCGCTTGGGAACGGACCAAACACAAGGTTACAACACTCGCCTATGGCGTTTGAAGCAGCCGAGATGGTACAGCCAGCAGGTACGAATACGCGGAGACTAGGGCCGACCTTGCTGGACGACTATGACAGCACGTCGAGCACAGACTCGGACAGGTTCCATGGCAGAATACGACTTGCGGCGACACAACCATCCAACCCACCACGCCCAGACTTCCTCTATCCTCACCCTCACTTTCAGTCAGGCCATTCGTCTATCTCTTCGACTGCGACGTCGACGCCCATGCCCTCACGATCCACCTCTCCACATCCCCAGTTCTACCCCTTCGATGCCTCATTTTCTTGTACGTCTGACAGCGAGAACGAGACTCCTTCGGACTTTCTTCGAAGGAGAAATCCCTGGTGGCGAGAAAACCGCCACAGTTGGTGGTCCGTGTCCCGTCGACGGAGAAAACGAGATTGCCGTATCTTAAGATTCTTCAAACGTTGGACACGGAGGCTCATCCGCCATCCGCTCTTTCCTAGTCAGCCCATTACCATCGTGAGTTGACGCTTTCCATGTGTTGGGCTTTCTAACTCCAGACAGGTCCTCTCCCTCATCCTGATTTCCATCTTCGCCATTTGTCTTACACTGTTGCTAATCTATATCCTGAATCCTGACAAAGAGCCTCTACCATGGAGAGCATATTGTTCCAATCCGTCGCTTACAGCTCATTTTGACCCATACCCTTCGTCTGAGCTATATCCTTTCAATCGTGTTGACGCACCGTCAAAAAAGCCTTCACCATTCCCTCCACAAGATCTTGATTCTCTTGCCCCTGCAGGTATATTTATCGGGGTGTTCTCCGTTGACTCTGGCTTTGAGCGACGTATGCTGGTACGGACTACCTGGGCAACACATCCGCGAAGCAGGGATGGTGCAGGTGAGGGTGACGATGGTATTGGCACATCAAGAACCATCGTCCGTTTCATTCTAGGACAACCCCGAAAAGATTGGGAACGGCGGATAAAGTTGGAGATGGAAAGTGTGTTTATCCCCATTTTCCTGACGCCCAAATGCTCATTTTTCCGCCAGCGTTCAACGACATCATCATCCTTCCAGTGACAGAAAATATGAATCGTGGCAAAACACACACATTTTTTTCCTGGGCAGCTATCAATGCATGGGTCCCGCCTGTCTACTCCAACATCTCTGTCTCACCGCCCTCATTTTCTTACTCAAACCACACCGCCTCTCCGCCCGCGTTGGCACCACATGACAGCACCTACGCGTGGCAGGATCGGTCCACGGTTGCACCACAATCCTGGGTCCGTCCTGATTATGTCGTGAAGGCCGACGACGACTCCTTCGTCATGCTTGCAGAATTGGAAGCCCGGCTTCGACTTGAACTCCATACGAAACCGACATCTACTCACGGAAAGACATCAGAATTTCCGAGCGTGTTACGAACAGAAACCACTGCATCCTCCAATAACACGACGTTAAATCAGCGGGATCTAGCAGTGCATGACATGTCTGGATCGAACTTGGTTTCACCAGCTGCGCCGCAAGTCGTCGATGATCCCTTGATCTATTGGGGTTATCTCGTCACAAATCGCCTTCACAAATTTATGGCTGGGGAACTCTATGCACTTAGCTGGAGCTTGGTTGATTGGGCTGCGAAGGACCCAGCTGTGAAAGGCATTACGAAAGGTGCAGAGGACAAACAGACGGCCAAATGGATGAAGTTGCATCCCAGGTCAAGTGAAATCCGATGGGTCAGTGAGCGATGCTGGATTTACGACCATCCAAGATCAGGGACAGTGTATGTCGATTGACATCTTCCCTTCTTCTCTTTCACGCTAATGCATATCGTACAAGTTACTCGCATGGGTTCCTATACCCTTCAGAGGCAACTCGCATCAAACGTAGCATGATGAACTACATGGATAAAACGTTCATTGATGTGTTGAAAACCTCGCAAGGTAGTAATTTACCTTCAACACCAGCGGCATGGGCGTATTCCACGGTCTCAACTTTTGGCGTGCGGTACGTACCGCCCTTACCGGACCTTTCAACACGGCATAGTGTAGAGGCTTTAGTTGAAGGAAGCGACATGTCGATGATACGCGAAGGTAACTTATGCGACTACCTCTGCTGATTCTTATCGCTCAGCGATGTTACTAGGGAGCCCAATGACCCCCGATTATGCATGGACACATCGAGAAGGACGGAAAACGCGCTACGAGGGAAAACGCGTGGGGGGGACCGTTGTCGTTCACTTCATCAAGAAAAACATCTGGTATCTTGAGACCGCATTAGCATTACTGGATGGCGAGGAGCAGTCAGAGTTTGAAAAGTTCCAATCGCAGGAGATTGAGAAGGCTCTCGCACGGACACCTACTCAATCACATATGACACGTCGTGCGGCTCGCACGCAGCGCCGTTTGTCATAGCTTTTCGCGTTAATGTCAACTTCACCATCATTCTACCCTCTCGTCCGCCTTTCGAATACCTGATACCTCACTGCATATATTTATTGCGTCTCCAATTCATTATACCACACTACATTGAACTCAGGGCCGCATGTGAACGGACACCGTCATATGATCGTCGGTATTTGTGGACTTCCCGTACCAGCGGTGCGCTAAACTTAGTATTTATTTCAAAATACTTGGCTGTATCTGAATGCTCGATAAGTCGCTCTTGGTTACTATAGCTGTAAAAAAATCCTCCATCCAAGATTTGAATAAATAAGAGAAGAGTATATAGATCAAATTAATCGTAATAGGCGTCAGGGAAAACTAAATCGCCAGAATGGGTATCGTCAACGGCATCAAATATGGGTGTGGAAGATTGATAGCGCCCTCGCACCGAACGGATAATAGTCCCCTCCCACTTCCTAAACCACTCATTCTCCCTCAAACCCACAAGTTTCTTCCGGTTTTTTGCTTGAGCTGTATATCCTGGTAATGTATCTCCGTTATGGGGGAGTGCTTCACGAGCTGTGCGATCGGGTTCCCAACGTTTCAGGGCATAAGCCCCTCCACAGACCTCCCACCTCCCGCCCCCTCGAGAATGAAAGCGTTTGAAAAGCCAAATAAAGGGGAATAGGCAAAGTATGATGGACAGGAATTTGAGCCATTTGTTAGAGAGCATCCTAGATAATCTATTGTCTGGTCTGATGTATATCTTGGTTCCGTGTCGTTCAAAATTCACTTCAACAGTTCCTTGAAACATGGTCCTTGCTATAGAGCCGCGTACAACGCTTTCAAGTCGTTGAACATTCCAGCCATAGAGTACCTTCAGATCCCAGATGTTAATCCGATGCAGGAGAATATATCTGTCAAAACCTCACCTTCTCATACACAAACTCTTTGAGATATTTTTGGCTAGCACAATATTCATCTGCCCATTGCCGCATCGTCTTGGACGACCGGAGAGCGCCCACACCATCATCGACTGTATCTTCAGACCACCCGTCTGTCCTCAGAGCCCATGGCGGGAATCCTTGGGCCGTGCGCTCTTCAGCCCATTTGAGATATGCTCTCTCTACGGCGCGTTTCGCCTTCTGCGTGATCCCTAACGACTCTGTCTCACGCACCATGCGGCCGCGGTATGCTGGCTGTTCATCTCCAACGGACCAGTGTATGGGCTTTATTGTAGGTGGTGGAACTACATTGACATAAAAGTCAAAGTCTGTTACAGTTTCAGAGTGTGTCTCGCGACCAGAGGTGGTAGTGCCGTCATTTGCACGTTGTGCAACCCAGCGTGTGCGGTACTCCACATGGGTACCTCTGCAATGAAGTCGATACGATGGAAGTTTGTCGGCATGTGCCAACAGGAAACGATATAGCGCCTCGCCTGAGCAATGATCAGTAGACGTTATGCAGCAACAGACACGCTCCTACCGTCCGAGTTGAGATGCGGGTCGTGTGATACGATGTCGCCGTTGCTAGTCTCAAAGTAGTCGGCGTCGTAGAGGGCGAACTCTGGAGGTGACTCGACAGGTGCCGCGGAACCGACAAGGTAGGACGGCCCAGGCTGAGGTATACAGGAAAATGGAGGCGGAGGTTCTACTACAGAATCGGTGTCGACAAGCAAAGGGTCATGCTCATCGCCGGAGACGTCGACGAGTCCTTTGTCAGTTGGATTAGGGACTATCATAAGTAGGTGCGACAATTTATTTATAGAACAGTTAACGTGTATCTGTTAAATAGTTACTTATATTTGCTTCCGTATTTAGATCTGGGCGGCGGCGTGACCATCTGCGCGCATGTCAGAGCCTGCTGCCCAGACAAGCCTTCCGGACGCGTTCTTCAGCTTCTGGATTACCTGTCCGCGTCCGAACATTCCCCTCCCAAACCCAGTCACTACACGCACGTCATGCCCCATCTCTGCAATTGGTGAGGCACACTCGATGCTGCCAGGTATTCTTGGCACTCACCACGAAGTTTCGCGACCGTCTCTAACGGAATTCCTTCCTCGATGTACACTTCGCTATTCGGATTGCCTGCTTGCGGTCCCGCATCCGGCATTCCTGCAGAGATACAGAAGCGCGGGGCATCCAGGGCCGCTTGCACTGTGAAACCTCTCAAGATATTTAACAACACTTGTACATGGCCTTGAGGCTGCATATAGCCTCCCATGACACCGTAACTCAGGAAAAGTTCGTCCCCACGCGTGGCGAGGGCAGGTATAATCGTGTGGTACGGTCGTTTGCCTCCCTGCCAGCGTCGCAAAATTAGAGTAAGCCAGGCTAGTACTGTACCATGGGTAAGCTTACCCTCAGTGCGTTGGGGTGCTTCTCGTCCAATACAAATCCGCAGCCTCGATTCTGCAAAGTGAACCCACAGCCTTTGGGCACGGCTGCATTTTGATTGAGCACCATATTTTCAGCACAAGGCCGATTGACATACCTCCTGTGCCGAAACCTAAAGGTAGTCGTATCATCAACGTACCTTTGGTCGTGCTCGAACCATTACACACCTGCATAGTTGCTTTGGATGTAACTACACGCATTACCCCATTGGTCGGTTACTAGGGAGAGGTGAGTGATTTGCAATCATAAGCAGTGAAATCCTACCTGAAAAATAAACCGTATCGGAAGAATTGACTGGATTCCCCTACACTGAGGGATGAGTTCTCAGCTGTTCGACTACACCCAGGCTTACATGAATAACATTCGGGTTTGTCTTTGCTGGATCGAATAATTTCGCGCGCTTCGCCAGATATTCCTAGAAATATGCCTGTTCAAAGAAAGGCTTGCTTCAGATAATTGTGCAGTGAGAAACTTACCTTGCTGAGCAGCTGCGCCACAGGCACGTGTTCCATCTCGGGATCGGTTACGTACCATTCGCTATCTACACGATGTAAGACAGTAATGCTCTTGGAGTAATGAGTATCAGACCAGAGAATGCGAGCCTCGAAATTATTCCGTCCGTTAGATTGCCTGGTTATAGGCCGGATACCAACATACCGTAAGGCCTCGATAAGAGTATGGAGGTATTCCGGCGAATTGTGTTCCATTTCATCGAGTGACCTGCTAATGCCTTGTTCTTGAAGACTCTCAAGCACTCCGAGGGCCATCAACGCTGTAATTCCTGCTATCACGCATAAAAATGAAAATTACAACTTTCAAAGAATTCTGAACTTGCCTTGTCCATTTGGAGGGCACTGAATACTGCCTTAGCATACAGAAAAAAAGTAGAATTGAAACCTACCTCATATACTGTTACGTCTCCGTACGTGTAGCTAATAGGCTCAACAAGTGTAGTGGAATGCTTCGCCAGGTCCGTCAGCTCCATTACACCACCTCTGCTCTGGACGACATCAACAATGGCCTGTGCGATCCTTCCCTTGTAGAAACCGTCTTTGCCTTTCTTAGCAAGTTCGCGGAAGGTCTGTGCAAGATTGGGCAACTTCACAACTTGGCCGGGAAGTGGGGCTTTGCCGTTGAGCAACATCTCATCACCATTCGGAGAAGCGTTTTTGATGAGTTCCTGAAGATAAAAGGATGAGCTACAGGTTTAAAATCAAGAAGGGTGCATACCTCAGACCGTTGCCACTGTATACTACTGCTCAATGTAATTTATCAAGGGCGGCTGGAAACTTACTGCAACACTGTGAATCTCTGATACAGGCACACTATCGAAGCGGATGAGCAAGAGATAAGTGGAGCAAATACGTTGAAACTAAATTACCCTTCCTCTGCGAGCCTAATCGGGGGCTCAAGAACATCTGCGACGGAGAGTTTGCCGCTACCAAATTTGCCAATCGTGTCTACCCAAGCAGCCGCCGCACCTGCACACATTATAATATCAGACCTCGGCTTTAATACCTTGTTATGTAGGATAGGACATACCCGGCACAGTAACGGAATTGAGGTCAGTGAGAGGAATTCGACCGACATGACCACGCGAACGGACGTATTCAATAGTCAATTTCTCGGGCGAATGTCCAGAGCCATTGAGTGCGCTAACTTTTTTGGTCTTTGCATCATAAAACAAACAAAAAGCATCACTTGGGAAAGGATCAGCGTAAAGATGGCTCGTGATTTTTATGGAACACCAGACCCGCCAATGCCACAGCAACTAGGCTCGGTAACGTTCAGCGCGGCAGATGTAGCCACAGCGGCGTCAGCTGACATATCGGGTAAACAGCACGAACAAAGAACGCTGGTATAGGTGTCACAATACCGGCATTGCCTCCCTTCCTGAGGATCTCCAAACCGGCTTGGGTAGCTAGAGGCTGGGAAGATGCGACGACGCCCTTGGTTCCATAGACGACGGATCTGCGACTAGGGAAACGTTGGATAACGGACTCCGGCTGCTCAATCTTAGACCAGTCAATGCCAATAGAAGAGGGCATAGTAGGACCTGGGAAATGAGGAGATACGCATGCTTGTCGAGTACACTTATGTAGTATGGCTATTTATATCCATCTATAGGTAGCCGGGGATTATATATCCGTCAAGATGTGAATACATATCGACAAGATCCTCCAGATCTACTAGTACCACAGCTCTGAACAGCACATCCGACTGCAGCCTTGCAGCCACCGATCTCTCGACCATTCAAATATCCACTTCTGGTACTTCCGGAACCATCCTCTCTCTGAAAGAACGGATAACCTCATCGCCTCATCTCTATCCTTGGCAGCGGGTCCGGAGTTCCGTTGTATTCCTCGCGTGTGTATGCACGGTCCTTACTGTCACACATTTCCAGGAGTGGGGGCCACGCTCCTTCCTCCACGTGAGTTGCCTCTCTCAAAAGCCGGATAAGTATTGATAGAAGGAACATGCACAACAAGACTTTCATCATGTTCTCGACAGCATGCACAATGGCTGATTGTCTACGAGATCGAACAATGCTTTGTGCGAGCAGTTGGCATGTCACTGGCTCCACGGGTACATTGTTCCGAATGACGCCCTAAGCATTCAATGGTATGAATTGGGTATTAGGCCATGGATTGGGAAGGCAAAAAAGCGATAGAGAATTTGACTTGAGAAGATACTCAGATAGGAAGGGAAGCCAAGATCGAATGCTTGCAATTCACGCAAATGACGGTCGTGAGAGACTATATTGCCTTTGCTGTCGTAGAAATGCGGCAAAGCAACGAACGCCGATAGAGGAATGTCGGTGGGTGACGAACAGGGAACGTGCTTGGCGTCGCCATGCTTGACGCCAGCAAGACTCGCACTTTGACATAAAACGGTCTTGCATGGCCGGCCACGTGACAAAATTAAATTGAAGTATTGCAGCGAGCTCGATGTCAAGAGTGGCGTGCTCGCTGCGTTCGTCGTCGTTGTGGGCCGAGACGTTCTGTTTAAACTAATCAACTCCACTGCAGGCAAGTCCACGTTCTCGTCTTTACGTTACGTTTAGCCCGCCACATCCATCCCGGTCTCCGTCCCAAATTAGCTCTGACTTCTGCATGTCTTCTCTTTACATTATCTGGGCTCTCTAATGTCGACAACCTCTGCGACGTCCACGACAACGTCCCACTCGCCGTCCTCTACGCCCAATACAACGTCTTCTTCCTCTTTCGTTCTGTCTAATTCGGCTCCCCCTTCGTCCGAAACTTCAGCTGTCACGACGTTGTTGAGCAGAGTCTCCTCCACCATGTCCACCTTCGCATCGTAAGCTTTACTTGAAATCTTCCTTCCATTTACAAATTCTTTTCGCCAGTATAACTTCGTCATCTTCCAGCTCCATGACGCCTTCTTCCGCCATGCCTTCCAGCACGTCCTCACCCTCAATATCCTCAGCTTCAACTACGTCTGAACCATCCAGTTCTTTGCCTACAACTTCCCTGTCCAGCATTTCTACAATACCTTCATTTACTTCTTTCTCAACATCATTTTCATCGACAAGCAGTTCAACCGCAACTCAAGATCCATCGACGAGTCAAACAATATCATCGCAAACAACAGAGCAAACGACGACCGAGCGAACAACGACCGAGCAAACGACGACCTCGTCATCAACGTCCCCGAGTCCCTCGGTCCCCTCTCCCACTTCAACGAGTCCAACATCTGAACCGACTTCGGTTGCCACGACGTCCATTGCACCGACGTGTGTGCCCTTCTGATTACGTCATGTACTTCGCTAACTTGGAAACTCAGCACCACACATACTACAAGTACCAAAGTCCCCTCTGCGTCTGGTGTTCTCACTGAGACAACCATCACGTCCATCTTCACCACAACTAGCGATGGCCAGGTTGTCACAGTCACCAAAGTCTCCGTCAGTCAAACTCTGAGCCCTAACAAGTCAAACTCCAAGGATGATCCGTGCGTTTGATAACTATCAAACACATCTACTCCGTCTAACTTGGTCCATTTTCTCTGCAGCTTTTTCCAAAATACGGGCGCCGTGGCGGGCGTATTCGTGGTTGTAGGACTTGCAATTGCCTCCATCTTTCTTTGGATCCTCTTCGCTCTCCGTCGCCGCCGTCGAACTCGAAGGTTAGAGCATGATACCGCTGTGTCCGCTACACTTGCAGCTGCAGGATTCCACAGAACGCCTCTGGACGATGATGAAGAAAATGAAAACGTGAACGGTTCGCGGCGGTCTAGGTTCGGCTCTCCTGAAGTCGAGATGCAGAACCGCGCTAGTTCCGGCTTTGCCAGCACACTTCCGAGTGGCGCTCGAACGTCGGCATATTTTGATTCTTCCCAGCCTGATGATCCTGATGCATTTAATCCTTATCGGGAATACGCTGTTGATACTCCAGCTGCTGCTTCTGGTACCAATCCACAATTTTCTGTTCTCTTTAATGGACCCTATCGAGACCGGACATCTAGTGGTGGGGACCACACTCACGAAAATTCCGCTTCGGGAAGCTATGAGCCTCTTCTTGCGTCCTACTACCGTCATGAACAAGCTGCTTCATCACCCATACTTCCGGCAGCCACAAGCCCCCCCAACCCACCTCCTCGAAACCCACTTCGACTTTCGGACGCCGGTAGGAGCCCTCCACTCGGCGTTCTATCCAAAACTTTGCCAGACATAGCTCCGGCTGAGGCAAAATCATGGACGGGGGACGCATGTGGGTCTTCTTCGGAAAGCATAGGAGATGAGAGACTGGATCCAGGCCTAAGACAACGAATGAACGAGGAGACGGATCGTGCGTCACAGAGAGATCTCAAAGACGAGGAGGATTATTCTAGGCCTGTTCTTGGAGTAAGCCAAGCTTGATTTGTTTCGGAGATTGATCTTTGAACTCCTTGAAAGGTTCGAAATCTTCCTAACGCGAGTGAAGCCTCTCAAGAAGCATGATTTTTCATTGATTCGTGCATATCACACTTCACATTTCTGTCCATTTCGCCTTTACTAAAATCGGACTTCTCAACTATCTCACACAAAGGACTTCATTGCCTGCATTTTGTACAGATTCTCATGACCATATGGACGTTCCCTTGATGCAGAGTAGGCACATCCTCCATATAGTAAGTAATATATCACATTTTTAAACCGATGTATATGATTGGCGTCTCATTCCACTCCGGCTCCGTCACTGCTTGATGCGTGGTTCTCTGCTTTCACAAGCTGCTATGTCTGTGTGAAAGCTTTGATAAGATTTATCATTCCCAATATATCCTACCTGTTAAATTCACCACTGTAACGACTTAGTTCCATTGGTCTGCAATGACACTACCTCGTCCTCCTGTCCTCACTCCGGTTCAATATGGGAGAGATGGCTCCTTCTGGGTGGAGTACCCTTCCGGGCTCATAGATTTGTCGCGTTCTCATTCTCTTTCTCATGCTGCGGAGGTCGAGCCATCACTGCTTCGAACAGGACAAGCAGAATTTGTTGCAGAGGGTCAACGTACAATTCGGATCGATACCGGATCAACCGCAATGGTCATAATTGATATGCAAAAGTCGGTACTTGAGCGTTACAGAAGCAATTCTGGGTTGCAAGATTGACCAAATAACCCCGTTAGTTTCTTTCTCCACCCGGACCTGAGGAAGCATCCCTCTGGGCTTGAGTGCGTTGATCGTCTTTTGGAAAGCGTGCCGGTCATGAGAAGCATGGGAATCAAAATACTTTGGGTGTATGTGACGGTGGAGTACTTTCTTTGGATGCACAAATCAAGCTGATTCCATGTGCTAGTAACTGGGGTCTTACCGAACATGAGTTGAAGACCATCCCACCTGCTCTTATCCGCGGTTTCCGGAAGAATGGTGGAGGTGGGTTTGGGACTTCTCTTCCCCACGGTTTCGGAAGACTGCTCATGCGGGGCGAACGTAATTCTGAACTCTATGGGCTGCTTCAGGATGAATATTTGAAGGGTCAGAAGGCAGGTACTGATTTTTGGATCCATAAAAATAGGTATGGTATAAAAAAAATCACATATTTATCTCCTGATGATATACAACCGATTCAGAATGAGTGGTCTCTGGGGATATCAATCTGCTTTGGATCTCTTTCTCCAGGAGAATGGAATTACTACACTGCTATTTGGCGGTGTCAATGCTGACGTGGTCTGCTGTATAGAATGCTTTCCTCCATATTCACGCTGAAGCGGCTGAATAGTGTGTCTTGGGCACTGTCGTCGATGCCTGTTATCGAGGTTATGACTGCATCGTTGTAAAGGATACCACCGCAACGACCTCGCCTGAAGGTGGACTTTCCAACCTCCTGCACAACGCTACGAATGTCAGTTCCTTTCATTCTATTGCAAACATCTTTTTGACAAGTCGCAAGGCCTACGGATTTGTCACAGATACGAAAGCGTTGTTAGCGGCCAAGATAGTACGTGAGAAGGTTGGTGAGTGATAATTATATACATTGAAGGATAAAAGGAATACATAGACTAGTGAACTGTTCAGCGGGAATCTTAATTAAATGTTCCGACACCACTCATTTCCTGTCAGAGTTTCAGATCAAGTCAATTGTCTTGCGTGAGGTCGAACCTGCGGCATGTCTAGTCAGGTACGACAACATCACAACAGATTACACGAACACATACGTCAAGAAGGGTCCGTCTGTTTATAATCTTCGCTGCGTCAACATTGGAAGAACCTGGGGGAGTATACGATGAGACAGATGAAGGGGATGTTATGGGGTAAATTTCAGAGGGTTTTGTAAAGCTTCGCCGCAGAGGCGATCGTGGAGGGCGAGGAGGCGCCCCTGACATAATAGATTTATAATGAGACGCATCGGACAAATCATCAGAAATGGGCGATTGAGTAGCGTCGGTAGTATTGTCGTCATCGCCTGAGGGCGGAAGGCTAGGACAAATTGAAGAGCTCGATTGTACCGTACTGTTGAACCCGTGTTTGTTATAGTGGATATGGTGGTGTCCGATACTAGGCTCATCCAGTCCCGTAGTAGAAGAGGTATCCTCGAAAGGATTAGTGATAGGCACTGGAACTCTCTTGGGGCTCGACACCGACACAGGGGATACAAGGGGTTCGACGTTGAATGAATTGAAGGAGCGATGTCCTATACTCAAGCTGCCACTGGTAGTGAAAGACGTGGCACTTCCCCGATTCCCAGAATCTTCGTTGGCACTACGCATTTGCGGAGAATGAGATCCATCGAATGGATTGTCCAATGAGGAACGTTGGCGTTGTATACTTGCCAACCAACGCTTTTGGCGATTCCTACGACGACGTCGACGACAAAGAAGAGCCAGGAAGAAGACAATACTACAGGCTAAGATGCCTACTACGGTAAAGACGCCAGCGACTGCTCCCCGATTGGCCAAGAACCTCGAATCAGGTGAGTGCAATGGACGAGGACAAAAGACTTGAGTAGATAGCCTACCCTGTTTGAACAGTCTGGCTATCGCTGCCATCCGTAATACTAGGATTAGCGACGACGTGTGTGAATGTCACAAATCCGCCATCAGGTTGTGTGGAAGTGCTGAGCACAGTTACAAACGCAGGCGTGCTGAGGCTCGCTTTCCCATTTTCGGGATTGGTAACAGATATGGCAACGGGACTAGAAAAGGTAGACTCGGGTTGATCAATGATGGTGCTTGTACTCGTTGGCATTGTGGCCTTAGGAGTCTCGACTTGATGAAAGGGTCCACTGAGTTAATTCTGATTGCAGATTTACACACCATGTACTCACCTGAAATCTTTGTTGTCGTCTTTGGAAACGTAACATCTACGGTTGAATTCGGGTCATTGGATGCATGTTCTGATGTTCCTCCCGACGACGTTTGCGACGATACATTTGATCTAGAAGGTACAGTCTTGACGGAAGGAAACGATGAAGAGGGTTCGATTCTTGCTGAAGTCGTCAGAAGGGAAGTTGTAGTAGTTGACGTCTCTGGACCAGATGAATCGGTGGTGGTAAAGGTGGCATTTTTGAGTGGAGTGCGTGAAATGTCGGATATACTGTGTGAAAAGGTCGGGGAATAGTTGCTATAGGTGTAAAAACACTCACGTATCAGAGTCCTGGGTATCTACTGGAGGTGCTATGGCAAAACGAGTCGCCGAGGGTGTTGTCAATGGCGTGGGCTGGTTTGAGAGCATCGGTGAAGACGGTGTGGAAAGCGTCATGAATATAGGAACTGGCTATTGAGTATTAATACTACAGGTAGCCATATTTAAATGACCACTTCAACGCACAGAGGAACGGTTCGATGATAGCAATGTTGAAAGGTTCGATAATACACCCCCGCTGGACTGTAGAGCAACACTTGAATCTGAGCTGTGTACCGACATACAAAGGTCAGTATATTTTGAGAATCACACTTGAAGAGAAATTTAGTGGAAGACCCCATACTGATGGAAAACTATGCACCTGGTCGGAATAATACTCATTGCCGATCGTGCTAGATCAGAAGTACAAGTGCCCTTCGTTCAGCAACAAAAGATGGGAGTAGAGCTTCCTGACAGGGCATTTCAAGATATAGGTGTGTGACAACTGCAGATGACAGGTTTCCCGAAAGCCGTCGAGTCACTTGATCGCCATGACCCATGCGAAAGCTTGACTTCCACGAGCAGTTAGATACCTCGATAATCCCGAACTGTTACCGATGGCTACAGAAAGGGGTAAGGATGACCTTTTCAGGAATGCATAAGCGAACATGGCCGGGAGTGTTTAATGAGTATAGCAGTTGTAATGAGATCTGGTGACGTTGCGACGATATGGACTCACCGAATCATGATATCGGTGAAGTCAGATTGGACTGCGGCGAAGCAAATCACACATACAAGAGAAACACACAAGGAGATATGCGTCCGTGGTCAGTAGATATACATTATCCAATAACAGAATCAGGATTAAAAAAGACTCTATGGCGGTCTAACAGAGGCATGGAAAGAACAAGTGAATGTGTGACTTTGAGATGTGAGTTAGTGAGAATGTACGGATAACGAGGGAATGATATAACACCTACGCGGATCATAAAGTGGAGCATGGTATAGGAAAAGTACGGGTATGAAGCTAAAATACGGCAAAATTGTGGAACATAGTAATGGCAATAAGGACCGGGCTAGCAAAAATGGGATCAAATGACGTTAGAATTCTGGACATAGAATTAAGACAAGTCATTTGAAGAGTTGGCCTCAACGGCTTACCCACAACACTGTCCCGCGGCCTTATCAACAACACCTACTATTTCCGGGAATCCATGACTTCACCTTGAGTCTGACGGTACCTCTCCTACGGCCAGCACTTAGACTACCAAAACTGAGATGGCTAGAACTGTTCACTCTTCTAAGGGCCCTGTCACCATAACTAACACCGCTGCCAGTTTTCTCAGGATCGAGTACGCCAGATTCAATTGATAAAAGGATGGATCGGGCCGCTAAAAGAAAAGGTGCTTCGACATTGTCCCCTGATAGTGAGGAAGCCTCGAGAAAATGAACATCTGGCTTCATATTAACAGGCATTTCTTTCTAGGTCACACGAATATTATGCGTACCGTTTTCCGCCGCCCATCTACTCGCTTCTGCCCACTCAACCTCTCGTTCTTCTTCTCGATCAGATTTATTGCCAACGAGGACTGCCACAAGGTGAGGGCTTCCCAAAGCCCTTGCATCGGCAAGCCATCGAGACAAGTTTATAAAAGAATCACGGCTGTGAGTGATGGAGTTAGCACACAGATGATCTACTTATAAAGGTGACGGACTTCGTGATATCATAAACAAGGATGGCACCAGCTGCCCCACGATAGTAACTCCTAGTGACAGATCTCAAGAAGAGAGTTCAAATAGTTGTTGCTGGTGTTTGGGGGAGAACATACCTAAACCTTTCCTGTCCAGCCGTATCCCAAAGCTGGTACCATTCTGCTCTAAATATGTTCGTGGACAATTTACAGTATACTGACCTGCAATTTGATTCGTTTCTCTCCAAGCTTGACAGTTCGACTTGAAAACTCGACCCCAATAGTGTGTTGCGAATGATCCTTGACTACTTTAAATGAGAGTAGTAATAAGAACAATCATGAACGGAACACACACGAATTATGCGTGAAGTGATGTAGGAGGCAGGATTTCCCTGTTCCAGCTTCCCCTGCGTAAATTACCTTAGACTGCGTGATTTACTGATAGTAGATACTGGAAAACGGTACCAATGATAATGTATTTCATCAAGAAGTCTGTTGAAGATGTTGTTAGACAGTTAATTCACAAGAAGTTCGCAGCTAACCATAAGTCTCCAAAAGTTCTGTCGCCTCTACGTCTTCATTCATACTAGAAGATGAACTAAAGATATGTAGTCTCACAGCTGCGCGTGAGCGGACAGAGGAAACGGGGACAAGAACTCGCTTTACGCGCTGACGCACAAGCCACGTGGCTACTTCTATTTTCGAACGTGATCGTATAATTATCAATTTAAATCATGAAAAGACAATAAGCGCCTTATCTTCGCTTTGTCACTATGTGCACAGTTCTCGTTGGTACGCTTCATACCCGTCCCCCAAACAGTGTGACTTTGAGCAAGATCCTTGGTGTACCGCTTCACATTTCACTCTATTTTCGCTATCCCTTTCAAACCTACAACTCTGCGTTTCAGGCGACACTTTGCCTCCGCCTGGAAAGAAAAATTGAAGGTTATCGAAACAGCATGGGAGTTTCCGCATGACTCCGCCTGACCATACTAATTTAACATCTGGACGGGCGCCCTGGGGTCACAGAGCCCCGCTACTCATCACAGCTGAAATGTCATATCTTTCAATACACTCACTCTTTGAATACAAACATGCCAGTCGTCAAAGTTCTGATATTCCGACTTGCATTGGTGGCACAATTTGCATAGTACCAGCCAGGTCACAATCCTGTACGATGCAACCCTGGTGCTTCTTTAGTGCTTCTCCTGTGCACGACACAACTATGTTGGCAGACATGTTTCCTTTGCACAGGACGATGACGTCTGCGACTTAAGGAAGATGCCAGAGTGCAATTATGCCGAATTTCGCTGAAACATGGAGATTAAGATATTCATAGCCGAAAAAGAGCGGTATGCATCAAGCTCAGATGCCTCGAGACACGACTATTCTAATCTGCAAAATATAATGGAAAAGGAAGAACACAATACCATTCACATATCAGTTTACTGAATGTAAGAGAAACATAAGAGATGGTGTTAATGTGACCCGGGCAGATGTAGCCTTCATGTCTTCAGCAATTATGCAATTATCATACATAGCGCAGGAGTCGTCAAAATGACAACCTTAGCATCGAGAAAAATATCGGAATTGACATCGACAGGCTTGAGAAATGTTTTAGGAAGCAAAAGCATGAGGAAACAAGACTTTGAGATGACCAAGCAGATTAATGATGTGATGGGAGTGAATGTCATTGGAAGAGAGAGTATTGGATATCTTCTGAACCAAGAACTCCAGCACCATCTCACAGCTAAAACTCTTGGCGATGAGATCCTGGCGACATGCGGAGACCACATCAGTGTATGGTGAAAATGACGAATCGTGGGGTGCTACAGGCGGATAAATGGGATAAGGCAAACAAAGCAAGTACAATGCCTACCTGAGAAACCAAAAGTACTAAAAATACTCATGGAGGTGTAGCGAGATGGAAAAATGGAGCATACAAACCATTTAAGTTGAGAATAGGACTGATGCAAAAAAAGGAGGCAAGCAGCAAGACCGCGAGAAACAGGAGCATGTGATCTTTTGCTGAAACGGCTCGACACACTTTTGTTCGCAAAACCCACGACAGAGTAGCGGGCATCCATGGGTCAACACTACCGATGGTCATACTTTCATGGTCAAAGATTCTCAGAGGTATCTTGCCTTGCGACACATTGTTCCAGCTAATGGTCCGATGCTGATCTCTACTAGCTTCTACCATCCCTTCCAAGGGACCCAGATATCAACAACCTTGGTACCATGGTCGATATTCTTGTCAACAACATAATACCAGGGATAAGCCTAGGAAAAATTTGTCATTTGCATAGCAGGTTTTCTTCTCAGAAGTTGATTTCGTACCGCTGCAATGAGGCAAGCATGTTGGACGATGATTTCTACCTGGCTTCCAATTTCTAAAGTTTTCTCTTTGGGACTCCCGGGAATTTTGGTAAGGATTCCATGTTCTTGAGATATCCTTCCCACCCTCCAACCCTTGCCAAGAACGTTTCCATATCCCTCTAAAGGGCCAGTATCTTTACTGAATGCTATTGCTCCTGCATCAATCAACGCCTCATCTTCACCCCCTTCGCCGCGTTCGGGATAGTAAGAAACCACTGTGGTTCGCACTCGCTGTGCAATTCTCTCTTCATTGATAAGCCCAGTGTGTTGTTGTTGAAGATCAAGCATTGGATAATTTCCTGCAAATTACAGAGTGAACATAGAGGCAGGCAGGATCTGGTTGAGTATGCTGACCAGCATGTAGTTCTAAAACACCATAAAGGCTTGTCGACAGCAAAGCCCTGGTTTCAGAGCTCGCCGCATGCGCAGTAGGAGTAGATCCGACTGACAGCACAAATGGTTGCTGATGAACTGCACTGTCCATAGATAGAGACAACGCAGCTAGTCCAGCTTTCGCTGCAGTATTGACGGCTTCTACTTCTGCCGATAGGAATGTCGATGCCTCTGATGACGATTTCGAGGCATAGGAATTTCCTGCATGTCCGTAAAAGCCATAAACAGATATAGTTGGTGATGAGAATAATGTTGAGAGTAACTCTTCAAATTGGGGTGTACCAGGCACAACACCAGCACGTCTATAGGACGAAGTGATATTAGATTCACGGGTAGCTGATATCCTGGAGATGATGCCTTTGTCCACCGTCAACCTTCACGAAGGCTGACCATCTCCTGGAGGAGCATCGAGCATGTTCAAACTTTTCTAGAAACTTGACCTGGTCTGGATGATCTACAAGAATGCGCAGCATCCCACCGTCCTTTGAGATTTCGTCACAGAGTTCTGACAGATCTGCGACCTTGTTAGTTGCAATTGGAAGCCCGTAAAGAATCTGCAGTAGACTGAGGAAGAATATACATAAAGCGATCAGTGCAGTTACTCGCATCTTTGACAGTAGAGTCGGATACCAAGCCAGCTTTGACCAACTGCCAAGCTTCCATTAGTGTTGACACCACAACGGCTTGCGTTGTGTCAACAGATGACTGAAGTTGCAGCCGAGTACCTTCCACGGTCTTTATATGTTATCTAACAACACAAGAAACTAATTAATGGACGCCTACTTTATGTGTCTTCAGGTGTGCACGGAATCTAGCTCCCCATGCCCGGGATCTTGCGTGCATATTGGTACAGTTTTCTGCAAATAGAGCTCGATCAATGATCATCGCAGGCGTCCTTAGAGAATTAATTGGCGAGTCCAAGAATTTCTGAACAAGATCTTCCTTGTTTGGTTGATTACAGAGTCTGTAGGGAGTTTCTGTCTGAAAGGCCATTGATACAAGAGCAAGCAAGGAGAAAAGACAATTGGAAGACGTCATTGCCTGCTCTAGCACGTGACTGTTTATCGAAATTGCTGGAATGATTTAAACAATAATTATGGGGGTTTAAGTAGGTCTTGGTGCTAAACCTCTTCTTCTACCTATACCACCATCATGGCCACCATAAGGTAAATATAACCCTGTCTATTCATACAATTGCCAACTTTTTTGCAGACACGAATTCTACGAGACCGATGAGACTCTAAACCTCTCTATTTTCGATCGTGGCGCAGATCCTACGCAAGTCAACGTGAAATTCGAAGACAGAAAGGTGGGCTGTTACTATGATCATTCCTTGCCTATCTTTCTCATTAGTTGAATTAGCTTTCTTACACACACGGGGACAAGAGTCTTATTCTTGAACCCTTGAAAGGCCAGATCAATCCTTCTAACAGCACTTATACTGTTGGGAAAGTCAAGGTTGAGGTTCGCCTGGCCAAAGTTATTCCTGGAAGATGGGGAGGCCTCGTAGGAGATAGTCCTGATCGTATGTTGTGCTTTGTTTCTATGCTCGATGATCGCGTTCTCAGCCCCTATTTTTTTAGCGCTCGCCAACTCTACCACTTCTTCATCATCTGACGCGACTACTCGACGGGTGCAACCAAGAAAGAATTGGGATGGGATCACAACGCAAATCTTGAGCACTGATAAGGAGAAGACAACGGAAGAGGATCCGAATGTTGGTGGCGACAGCACTCTCAACAGCTTCTTCCAAAAGATCTACGGGGATGCGGACGAAGATACTAAGCGCGCAATGATGAAGAGCTACTCAGAGAGTGGTGGAACCACGCTGAGCACAAATTGGGATGAGGTGAAGAAGGAGCGGATTGAGGTTAAGCCACCTCAGGGTTCTGAGTGGAAGAAATGGAACTAATTTTAAACATACACACTCTAAGTTGATGTTGTTTTGTATCGATTTAGTGACTCTTCCAGAGAGCATGACGCGACATGTCAATCTGTTCCGCATGTTAATGTTGCGAGTAGATTCTGTGTTTTCTGGATTATAACAATTAGCATGTTGCGTCTTACCATCATTGTCGCTTCGACCAAATCTAATGGCATCGGTCAGAATGCTGGACTTCCATGGCGTCTCCCGCGGGAAATGAAATACTTCGCTCAAGTGACAACAGCTGGCCCTGAGGGAACGATGAACGCAGTGCTCATGGGCAGAAATACGTGGGAGAGCATCCCACAAAAATATCGTCCTTTGTCTCGTCGCGTGAATCTAGTCACCAGCCGAAATGCAGATTATGTACTGTGCGTATTCCGTTCTTTCGCTTCTGACGATGTTCATTTACAAAGGGTGCATTCTATTCTAGTCAATCGTCGAACGATGCCCCATCGTACCTCCACAAAGATCTTGCTTCAGCACTGGGGCAGCTGAACTCGTCCGCTCACTCATACCACAGGGCATTCGTTATTGGAGGCGCCTCTTTATACTCAGATACTCTTGCCTTGCTGCCATCCTCCTCAGCAATTGTGGATCGCATTCTGCTCACGCGCATTCTGACTGACTTCAATGACTGTGATGTATTCATGCCAGACTTCCTCAGGGAGGGTGAAGAAAGAGGGCTGCCATGGACTCGGTCGTCCCATGGGGAATTAGAGGAGTGGGTAGGATTCAAAGTACCAGAAGGGGTGCAGGAAGAAAAAGGAGTACAGTACGAGTTCCAGATGTGGACCAGGCCTGTATAGGACGTTTCGCGTGTCAATACCCTCTACATTCTAACCCACAATAGTTCCTACAGCGTAATATGTCCGGCGAGTTGAGAAAGTCATCCTTGCCGCTGGAAAAATGCGTTAAACACAGCGGTGGCGGATTGCTTGCTTAGACGTACCTGCTTGTGTTTGGGGTTTTTCGAACAGACAACATAGACCCTTCCTTTGCGTTTGACGACACTGCATCCGTCACACATAACTTTAACGGACGACCGCACTTTCATGCCCCTCGAGAGATTTGGCGCCCGGGAAAGTGTAGAAACGACATAGTGAGGATGATGTACAGGATGCACACTTGCGACGCGCAATCGTGTTAATAGAGGCCGCCCGGAGGCGAGGAGCGCACGAAGCATTGGTGGATGTCCACCTGGCCGGGACGACATTTTCGAATAGAGATCACGTGATCTAATCAGTCCTTCCCGAAAGGGGGCGACTACTTGCAGGCTGGACAGGGACTGATACTCCTGGATATCTGTCCATGCCTACTAGAATAGAGGGCGCTCCGCGTCTAGGTGGAAGCATTACCGTCATCTTGTTTATTGTGATCCTCCTTGCCTTCGTGGTCCAGAGCCAACTGACGCAGGTGCGAGCGAATACCTCGAGCTCCTACCTTCATTGATCACCTTCTAGTACGTTCAAACTACACTCGGATATAAACAGCCCTTCTTTCTTCTGTAAGACATTCTTTATGTCGTTGAACTCTAATTGACTATACAACTGTCTCACAAGTTACATCGTCCACTCGTCATTCGCATTCATCTTTCCCCTGCATGCACTATACCTTATATTCTTCGAAGGATATTCCGCTGCTTCTCTCAGAGACATCCTTTGTCTGCTAATTACAGATCACTTGGCTCCCGCAGGTCCGACCAAGTTTCCTCTCCTTGCCTTCTTCCGTTTGGCCTCGATATGCACCCTTGGACTCACCCTTCCCGCTCTCCTCTGGTACTTAGCCATGGCCCTCGCATCGTAAGTCCCATTTGTCCAGATGACCGGCACCTTTCCGATAATTCCCTATAGCGTAAGTGACGTCACAGGTCAGCCCCAAAAGCTTGAGTCTGCTTCTGAGTTTGCTCTGACTGTCGCTTAGCCATTTGGAATACGAACGCGTTCTTTGCATATGTGATTGCAGTTAAGCTCTTTGGACTGAGATGGGACCCAAGACGCCTTCTAGCCGTGCTCCTTGCCACCCTTGGTGTGATTGTGGTCGTCTATGGCGGCAGTATCGCGGATCAGAACAAGGAGCCAGATACATCAGCCAATTCCATGGAACCCTCGGCACCCCTCGCAGGTGATTTGTTGACACTCGTGGCGTCTATCAGCTATGGACTCTATCAAGTGCTATACAAGAAATATGCCGCGCTATCGACCGATCCTGATGTCGTATCAGAAGATTTGTACGAACAACTTCCAAACGAGATTCCAGCTGTATCATACTCTGACTCGACCCCTCTCAATGCTACCACCCGTCCAAACGGGGTGTCTAATCCGCCATTCGGACTTTATGCCAACTTTTTGACTTGCACCATCGGAATAATCACTTTTCTCGTCTTATGGCTTCCCATCCCATTTTTACATTACTTGGGCACAGAGCCTTTTAGTTTGCCGGCGAATATGGAGACTACAATGGTCATCGCAGGGATCTCATTAAGTGGAATGATCTTCAACGCCGGGTTTATGGCATGTTTATTCAGTTTGACATCGATTGTCCATCTGTCTTATTCTTTCTACAGGTGCTTCTTGGTATATGGGGGCCTATAATTGCATCTGTCGGGAACTTGCTCACTATTGTATTAGTCTTCATTTCAGACGTCTGTTGTTCTGCCCCTGGTATGTATACACCTGCTGACGGTTCTTTGACAGATGATATTCGGAGTAGGAATTGAGAGCTCGAATTTATGGAGTATCGTCGGCTGTAGTGTTATTGTGGCTGCATTCAGTGTCTTGGCGTACGATATGTTCAGTCGAGGGCCTCTATAGAGACGACATCTAGGTGCGATTTCGGAATGCATTTCATATAGATGCTTAAATAACAGGTTTGGGAAAGCTGTGGTAGACCTACTACAGGTGTCGCGAATAAGACGTATTAATTTTCAGACGCAAAGCATTATGGGGTACTGCGTTAAATGATGGTGCGATTTTGTCGCGAAACAGTGTAATAAGTAAGGACAGTTGAGGGGAGAGGAGAAAGCCGAGGAGCCCGTTAGATAGCAACACAGGAGATGGATGGGAGACCCGATATAGTGTGACATGCGTTCGGCGCGTCACAAGAGAGAGCAAAAATATGATTACAAGTCCAGAAGCCATGACGTTGGAAAGTAAGTGGTTAAGAAGGGAAGCAGAGAAGCCCCGTTGTTCAGGTTGCAATGCGCACATTACAGAACCCGAAAGGTCGCGAGAAGGAATTGTCCCATACTACAGGTAACCTGACTGCTTTTGAAGTAGCTGGAACAGACATGGCAAGAAAAGCGCTCCTCGAGAAGCACTTCTCACTCCTATCGTAGATTACATCTTGTCGTAGTTGCTAAGTTGCTGTTTGCATTAGGCTGTGCGGCCTCGGGTCAGAGAACGGTCATAAGATGACTCAGAGAAAACACACCTTTTCCGTTTCGCTTTAGTCATCTCTTTACGAAGCGCAGCGCCGTCTAGAGGTTTGAGGAGTTCAAATGCACAAAGCAGGTCTTCAGAGACACTGGGCGATACAGTGAACGTCACACCCGGCACGATAACTAAGGAGGGAAGAGGTATACCTCATGCAAGCTCCGTAATTGTCAAATTCTGGGACAATTGAGGACTAGTTTTGACTGGACAGAAATAGCAACTCACCACCACAGTAATTGGGTGCGCTGAACACGGTAACCAAGGTTCGGTCATTCCAAAACTCATACCCATCTTCGACGACCATGTGTGCCCTACATATTAGGTCCATATCGTAGCGTACCAGAAAGTCGTTGATTATCGCTTTGCCGAAACAATAGCTTACTCCACGTTCATTATCTTCCCAGTCCAAGGCAGTGTCCGATGGATCGGACCATAAGAGGTCGTTGAGGAGACCAAAGTCAGGGACGTCAGTCGGGCGTGTAATTCGTTTGATATCGTCCATAGAATGAAGGGAAGGGGAAAGACCGCCGTGAACGCAGAAAATCTTGGAGGCTACGATGGCGGCGATGGGAAGACAGTTGAAGACGTCGATGAACGTTTTCCAAGTTTTGATGTTGCAGCGGCGTTTACATTCGTCATAGAAACCATACACTAAGGACAGTGTAAGCGTGAAACCGCGAAGGAAGAACAGGCGGACCTCTGGTTACATTGGCGCATTCGTGGTTGCCTCTCAAAAGGAAAAAGTTCTCTGGATACTTGATCTTGTAGCACAAAAGGAGGAGGATGGTTTCGAGGCTCTGTTTGCCTCTGTCGACATAGTCGCCGAGGAAGAGATAGTTGGCGGCGGGAGGGAAGCCACACATCTCGAAGAGACGGATGAGGTCAGAGTACTGGCCGTGGACGTCGCCGACGATCTTGACGGGGGGCGAGAGCTCGACGAGGGTGGGTTGGCTGAGAAAGACATCGCGGGCGGCGAGACAGATGGCGGTGATCTCGTTGTTCTTGAGGCAGAGGGACTTGCTGACCTTGCCGGTGTAGCCAACGTCGAGAAGACGCTGGATGATGTCGTTGACATCGAACTGCCTGAGCCTCTCCTTTGGGAGGGGATCGGACTGGAGGGCGGGGGCGCCTGGGGACGCTGGGGAGAAGGGGGGTGGGTTGGAGAGGATGGTCTGGGCGGGGATGTCGAGGGGGAGGGAGGGAGGGGAGGGAGAGGCAGCGGAGTCGGGATGGTAGGGAGAGGCAGCGGAGTCGGGATGGTAGGGAGAGGCGAGGGACTTGGGGTCTGGCGGGGGCGAGGACGGACGGGCGGTTGTCGGGGGCGGCTCTGGGTCGTCGTTGGGGGCGTCGTCGTCGTCGTCGAGGGAGGGCTCGTCGTCGTGCTTGGGGCTCTTCTTCTTCTTGGACGGCTGCTGGCCCATTGGATGCGGGGACTGCGGACGAGACCGCGTCAGGCGCGAAGTCAGGACAGACAGCAGAGTGGGCGCCAGCGTGATCACCGTCAGCAGCAAACCAGGCTTGTTGCCTCTTATTTATCTGTCATACAAATCTAGCACTACTACCACTAGAACTTCCCAAATGCCTTGCCCGACGCCTTGCTCTTCGACACCCGCAGCACGTTGAACCGCACAGTCTTCGACAGCGGCCGGCATTGTCCTGCACCATGTCAGCACGCCCGCTGACAGATCGTCACACTACGCACCAACTGTCACAGTGTCGCCCAGCTCCACACGGAACGCAGGCGACAGGTGCGCCGCGAGGTTCTTGTGCCTCTTTTCATATCGGTCTGCTGGCCCGTCAGTCACCATTCCCTTTCCACACACCCCACATACTGTATTTCGGAATGTAGTGCAGATAGTCCCGTCGAATGATGATCGTCCGGTTCATTTTCGTCGAAACAACCTTGCCCGTCAGGATGCGCCCGCGGATCGAGACTTGTCCGGTGAATGGGCACTTTTTGTCTGTTGCCTGTCAGATCATCCAGAGTACATATCATACTCCAAACACACCAATGTATGTGCCGTTGATGGCCTCGGCGGGGGTCTTGAATCCAAGCCCAACATCCTTGTACCACCGCTTCTCCCTCGTTCCAACCTTCTTGCCACCTAAGCATCAATCAGCAGGGCTAGACAGACATATCCACAAGTAACACACCACGCGACTTGGTGTTCAAGAAGATGGGTTGCTTCTGGAAAGCCTTTTCAACCTACAATCAAAGGTTCAGCAGTGTGTCGTCGGGGGAACCATCGTCGACGTACTTGTTCCGCCATGGTAGTGATCTTGAGGACGTTGACGGCGCCGGGTCTTTGTGCTTCCCAGAAAGTTTCGGTATTGACACTTGTTTGGACCCTGGGAAAGACCGTAAAACTGTACAGTGTTCTTCGGCACCTTCCGGACCCACTACTCAGACAAATATCTCAACTTACCATTCGGTGTCCGTGAGGTCCGAGTGGCAAGAATCAAAGGGCGAACAAATTTTGCGACAATCCACGTTCAAACTTGCAAGTATAAGGACTCTACCACATCATGAGAAAACAGGCAGGAATGACAAGGCCGATGGCTGCAGAGGCTTGCGATTGTAAGAGATAATGCGGAAACGGGGCGCCGATTGAGTTCGGCACATAATCCCAAAGTGCCTCACGGGCCTCACTTCACGTACGGCTTCCATAAGAAAAAAATCCAAAATTCGAGATATTCATACATAGGATACTAGAGATGTAAGCCTGATCAGGAATTTATACAACATTGTTGGAAGCCGAATCTCTTTTCAAGATGACGTACGAGTCAGAAAGAACCCAAGACGCGATGTTGACTCATGTTTGCCACGCGCGTTCTGCTACGCGTATCATTCGTTTCTATGGGGAGACAGCAAACCCTTGGTCAGTCTTCAAAGTACGCGACTCTCTTTGTCTCTTACAGTGTTTTCAGGGAAATTTTTTGCGATGCCACCATCGGTCAAGCAACCGCTCAGTCAGTCCAGCCTCAAGGAGATGTGGAGTGGCAAGAAGGCCAACCAGGAGGCCAAAGTGGAGGAACCGGTCGAAGCTATGACTGTCGACGCGGAACAGCCTCTCAAAGGTACGCATCTATGGGAACTGCTTCAACGTGGCTGACTCTGGCGGCCCACAGTCGATTCGAAACGAAAGGCGGTACCAAATACAACTGAGAGTAAGCACTCTTCGAACTACTTCAACGACACGTATTTTTCTGTTTCTTAGGCAAGAGTAGGACCAAGAAGAGAAGGATAGTCGAATCAGAAGACGAGAATGAGTCTACAACCAGCGCGAACGCAGGCAAGTCGCGTCTTTTCAGGGTGTTCTATCCGAAGTCATAATTGCAAAGCAGTTCCCGCGTCTACCTCATCGCCGCAACCCTCTTCCTCCAGGCCTTCCTCTCCAATAATACCATCTACATCACCAGCGCCTCTTTCCCCCAAGTCAAAGTCCAAAGGCAAGGCCAAGGCTCTCGACGTCACTCTGCCAGATGTTGAACAAGGTGGTGGTGCTGCTAGCAGTGCCGACGAGGGTGGTGAAGGTGAGGACGAAGTGGATCCTGTTGATTCTGATGATGAACTTGGCGCGGAGCGACAAGCCGCATCGAAGAGGCATGTCTACCATTCAAGTGGACGAAATTGACTCTCTAATAGTATGCTTTTCAGTGCTGAAGCTGCTCTCGCAAAGAGAGAGGATGTAGATGTTGAGGGCGGTTGGAAAGTTGGCGCTCCGTTCGTCTCTTGATGGTTCTATGCTTTACCTTTATTCACAAATATCTTCAGGGTTCCGTACGCGGCTCTTACGAAGACATTTTCGCATATAGAATCGACCACGAAGCGATTAGAGAAGAATGCTTTTCTCACCAGTTTCTTGCTCCTTGTTATCCAGAGAAGCGCCACAGGAGATTACAAGAGCCTTCTTCAGGCAGTATATCTCTGCATCAATCGGGTACGCCGCCTTTTCGTCCGCCAAGTTGGGCCTCAGTCGACTTGAGCGATTCCCAGCTGAGCCCAGACTACATTGGCATAGAACTTGGCATTGGTGAAAGCTTGCTTGTCAAGGCAATAGGTGAATCAACGGGTAGAAGTATAGCTGTCATCAAGTCAGACCTTCAGAGAGAAGGAGATTTAGGGCTCGTGGCGATGGCAAGCCTACTAATCACTCAGACCGAACAATTCAACTTGACGTTGTCTTCTAGAACTCTAAAAACTCCCAGAAGACCCTGTTCAAGCCAAAACCGCTGACTATCCCCTTTGTCTTCCAAAATCTGAAAGACATCGCTCTCACAACCGGTAACTCAGTGCGTCATGTCCATATATCTGTTTTGCATTTTCTGACATTTTGCGGATAGTCACAAGCAAAGAAGGTTGCGATCATAACGAAGCTTCTCGCTGCGTGTCAAGACTTTGAGGCAAAGTACATTGTCCGGAGTTTGGAAGGTAAATTGAGGATTGGAAATGCGGAACGATCGGTCCTTGTTGCAGTGGCTCACGCTGCTGTCCTAGCGGATAGAGAACGAGGTGCGACTGATACACGAGATAATCACTCTAGCAACTGACAATGTTTGGACTAGTTGGCAAGAAATGGAGTTCGGAGAAGTTGGCTGCTCGACTTGAGGAAGGTGCGAACGTCATTAAAGCCGTGTACAGGTACAAAATACTTTTGTTCTCTGACTGCTGGTACTCAATCGATACTCCAGTGAACTGCCATCGTATGATAAAGTGATACCCGCTTTGCTCGAACATGGTATCGACGGCCTACGTGAACACTGTAAACTTACGCCTGGAGTTCCTCTCAAGCCAATGCTTGCTAAACCAACCAAGGCAATCGGCGAGGTCCTTGATCGATTTGAGAACAAACACTTTACTTGCGAATACAAGTACGATGGCGAACGCGCGCAGGTTCGTAGATCTATCGGAGAACTTTCCATTTTCTTCTCAATGTTGTATAACAGGTCCACAAACTTGCGGATGGTAGCGTAGCTGTTTTCAGCCGAAATTCGGAGGACATGAGTAAAAAATATCCTGATCTCGTGGAGCAGCTTCCCAAGGTACTCGATTATCTACACCCATGTCCATTTGTGCTCATCTAGCTGGTAGTGCATCAGGGATACGACTGTGTCTTTTGTCTTGGATGCGGAGGCTGTTGCGATCGACCGGGTGACCGGAAAACTCATGCCATTCCAAGAGCTAAGCCGGCGAAAACGCAAAGATGTCAAGGTCGAAGACATCCAAGTCCGTGTCTGTCTCTTCGCGTTCGACCTTTTGTACCTCAATGGAGAGGTATGTCGAGTATCTACTTTCCTCGAATTGATCCTGAGTCTCATACGATTCATAGCCGCTCCTCCAAAAGTCCCTCTCTGAACGCCGGAATCTGTTGCGGGAAAATTTCGCTGTTGTCCCAGGAGAATTTAACTTTGCAAAATCATCTGACAGTGAGACAACAGAGGAGATTCAAAGTTTCCTGGAAGAGAGCGTGAAGGACGGGTGCGAAGGGCTCATGGTGAAAATGCTGGAAAGTGACGCTAGTTTCTATGAGCCTAGTAGGCGAAGTGTAAACTGGCTGAAGGTGATTATCATCTATTGGTATTTGTTGTAAACTGATGATGGTATTGTATTGATGTTCGGTAGCTCAAGAAGGATTATCTAGCCGGTGTCGGAGATTCGCTTGACCTCGTCGTTGTCGGCGGATACTATGGTAAAGGGAAACGCACCAATGTGTATGGTGCTTTCCTTCTTGCTTGCTATGATAGCGACTCAGAGGAGTATCAAACCATATGCAAGATCGGTACTGGGTTCAGCGAGGAAATGTTGCAGACTCATTACGAGACCTTGAAGCCTCTCGAATTAGCGAAGGTTCGAGGAGATGTAAAAGTTGGTGGGGCTAAGCCCGACGTCTGGTTCGAGCCCAAAGTGGTATGGGAGGTTCTCACAGCAGATTTGAGCTTGAGTCCCGTGTATACTGCAGCTCAGGGATTGGTGAGAAGATTTGATCGTACAGTTTCCTTGCCAGGCTGATATTTGAAAGGTGGAGGAGAGAGGAATCTCACTCCGGTTCCCTCGCTTCATTAGGATACGGGACGATAAAGATGCGGATGATGCGACGGGCCCGGAACAGGTGTGACTAACCCCATAAACCTGGTGACGTGAACTCACAAGGATATTTTAGATAGCTGAAATGTACGAACGCCAAGCACTTGCTCAGAGCAACGGGAAGAAGAAAGGTCGCGATGCGGACGATGGGTTCTGGTAAATCCAAGGGTAATTCGCTATATATACAACATGCATATAGATATATTTATCTATATGTTCCATCTAAAGTATGATTAGGCGCTCAAACTTCTGAAATTTAAAGTAGTTACTCACGTTAATTACTTCTCGGCTTTCTTCGCTTCTTCACGGGCAGCAATCACGGCCGTCGTTGTCTTTCCCAAAGCAGTCGCATCAGCGTCCGTACTACCCCCTTGAACCAACTTCTTTTCGCGCCCTCCGTTGTACCAGTAATTATAAAATCGAATGTCTTGTATACTTTGGGCGGTTGCATTTGTGAAATGGCAGGCGAACAGAAGGTAGTTTCGAGGTTGTACGCGCCATGCTAGAGATAACACGTTGAACGTGTGCCTGGTCTGTCTATAGTGTTCTGGGACTGACCAAAGCGCATGAAGACCATACTATATTAGTTTGGAAAGGTCAGGAAAGCACAACGTCATATGAATTGTTCTGACTCACGAGTAACACGCGAGGGCTGTAGTCATCGTGCCAGAGATGACTTCCTCATCTTTGCGCAGGTCAGAAAGAGCGGCCAGAGGCAGTCCCCAGTTAGCGACCTGTTGAACGGGAGATGGTCAGTCGAAGGCTCCAGCAGACAATATCATGTGCCAACAGGTCCCCAGAAATGAGTGCCTGAGCAGATGATCAGTGCGTGAAGAGCCGACGAAAGGTTGCAGAACTCACTGAAAAAAAATTCTCGAGCTGCTGGGGAACGCAGCCATGTAAAGAAAGTAGAAGCCATTGAATGAATAGAGGCAACCGAATCGAAGGGGTCCGTAAAATTCTGGATCACGTGTCTATTTAAACCGTGAGGCAGAAACAACGAACGGCGTTCCGTTATCAACGAGGTCGATGGCAAATGGTAAATGGTAACCGGTAACTGGTTACCTAAACCTTTCAGCGTGCGTGAAGACACTTGAAAGTCGAGCGTGTCACTTGTTGCAATGTCTGGATTCTTGCATAAAATGCATAAATTTGCTGGAAAAGGAAACTACGGTCACGTTGTTGGACCCTCCCTTTCCTCGTGGTTCGCTGCGCTCGTCTTATCCTGATCGTCCACCATGCAGCCCTATGGAAATTATTCTTATTATGGCCAGCAGTATCAACACCCTGCATATGGTGGCCCCGGTCCCAGTTATCCTTATCCTCCCTTTAGTTTTCCCTACGGACCCCCGCCACACCAGCCAGACAAAGAACCGCCATTTATCCCGCAGGCCTCAAGTATTCAGCATCAAATTCCACGTTCAAAAGCACATCAAAGAACAGCAACTACTGCCGCCCCAGCTCCGCTAAAATCTGCATTGAAGAAACCTGCGAAGGAGGGACTCAGCCGACAAGCGACATATCCTGCAGCATACCCTAACCATGTACCGCGGCCCCGCTTGTCATCGAATAACTACAACCAATATACCAGCAATTATAATTTTGATGATTTCCGCCCCCGTCTGTTCGATTCTCTCGTTCTGTATTCTTCTGAACCTGATAATAACCACTGATGAACAGTTCATATGTTCATGTCATTCATTGGAAATAATGAGCTACGGATAGAGAATGTAATGGAACCTGCTCTACGGGAGCTGAGGCAAACTATATTGCCTATGTGGACAGACGGAGTCAATTCAGAGACGCAACATGGTCATGATTGGATCGTAAAATTCAGGAATAATCCGTGGAGCTTCCGGGGACCACAAGCATCAAAGTGAGCATCTCAACTTGGCCTACAAGATCGATGATGATAGTCTTGCAGAGCTTGGGCAATTATTCTTCAGTTATTTACTCTATTTGCTCGTCGAGTATGTTGCCTCGTCTCTCTCTCTCAAGCTTGCCCTGTTATAACCAAAAGTTTAGGGATTCTCTTTCCAAACAACCATGAATTTTGGTCACTCAGTCCGTGAGCCCCCATTGCTCTGATGAGTTCTCCGATAACAATATCTAGGCACCTCGATTAGTCTTCGAAGTCACTTCAGAAGATCGGACATCACAATTCTTCTTGGCCTATCTTTCGCGCGGCGGAAAGCGTTTAACATTAATAAGGCCTCCAACCCTTATAGATGATACTTTGGGCAACCAACTTAAAGCTGTCTTGCCTCGTAAGGTCGATGAAGAGATGTTAAATGAAAACCTACGAGTTTTTGAAGTGAAAGGTAAAAATTGTCACATCACTCAAAAAGGTGCTATAACGTTCACGTCGCTTCAGCATCTCAAGTAGAACCACAATTTTTCCTGATGCATGTGTTGAAGATTCTCACAGAGCTTGGCTTCAACCTCGCCACAGGCTTGCCTTTTGGACGAAAGGGTCCTTTTGGCCTTCGTACTGGTAGAGAATTATTAGTCTTCCGAGGTTCTATCCCTATCGATGCAAGAAGCTGAATAAAAAACCTTACGTATCGAGAAGAACCACCAAAATTCTTTACAGCGATCCTCAGTGCGAGATAATTTGAATGATAGATATATCTATTATCGAGGTATGTCTCTAGTACTTGAACATCGCCAACAATAGCCTTCAACTCATCTTGACTACCCTGCTGCCATCGACTAACCCAGCGAGACTTTTCGCGGAAACCTGACCATCCACACCTTTCCTCTTCAGAAGTTCATCCCACCAACCGAAGAGAAAATCACGAGCAATGAGCTTGAACCATGGAGTGAAGGAATATTCTGGTCCACCAACAATGAGATCAGATACTCAAGCCAAGATCAAAATTTACTGTACCTTCTTCCTTGAACATCACCTGCAACTCCTCTTTATCAACATACTTATAGGCTTGGATTTCATTCAGATTTGGGGAAACGGTGACGTCGGCAGTCAAGAAAAGAATGTAGTCAACTGTAAAAACAGAAAAATCGGTTTCAAAGCCATACTTCCAGTAGCAGACAGGACTTACTCTCGTGCTCACCCCACTTCCCGTCCGATGGTGCAAGATAATGGATCCGAGTCAAGTATTGAAAACTATCAATCGGTGTCTGGCTTTGTGGAATACCTAGCTCATGATCAAGCTTGCGAGACCCGGCCAACTTCACACCAAGTTGGTTCTCCTCAACTTTCTCCGCCTCAAAGTCATCCAGAGGGTGAGAGCAGCAGGTGTTGGTCCACATGTCTGGAAAGGTTATTTTCTCTGAAGCTCGTTGTTGAAGTAAGAGCTTCCCATCTGATGGGCGGAAGATAAATACAGAGAACGCGCGATGGAGAAGCCCCTTGTTGATGTTCTCCATAAGATGGCCTGTGTAGATAAATTCTGTTCATGGCTTCAAAAGTGAGAAGTAGAACAAACGAACAGGTTTTCTTGTCCATTGTACCGATCGCGTTGTCTTCTTCATCGACAAGGATACATCTCTCATCCATGAGCCGAGATTGCTTGGGGTCATAGCTGGATAAGTCGATACTAGCGAGAGCAGCTTTGGCTGCTTGAACAGCTGGGGAAGACATGTGATAAAGAGGTCGGAGTCGACTCGGTAAAGTTTTCCACGACGAGAAGGCGAATGAGCGGGCGGCACAAGAGGACCGCAGAAAGAGAGACAGGATGGTTCAAGTCTCCGGGACACCCTGCCTCAAAATATCAGAAATGGAGTAGATTATTGTCAATCTCCGAAGATATCGTCGAACTTCGACATTCCTACAATTTGAATTTAAATTACGTAAATGATGGCATTTTATAAGCATAACTACATGACGTATACTATAGTACATGAACATGAGTTCACATCTCTCCCGAGACTTGGAATACATATGCGCAGAAAACAGTCACCTTTGGGTTAAGTATTATCTACATATTGTAGGTGTAACCCCGCCACGCGCGCGAGAGTATGGTCCGATCAAGCACGAAACTCGAGTTGATTGTTGATCATTGCTGTCCAACTTCATAATACGTTGATAATCAGCTGTCCATGAGGGTCGGTTTGCTTGAGGCGCAAGAGGTCTTTGGTGGCGAGAACTGAAATCAAGGTAACATCGAACTCATTCAGTGACTACAAGAACTAATAGCTTGATACACCCCCCACACACAAGGAATTGTGTCCGAACGGAGATGCCAATCTGAAGAAGTTGTGCACACACCTAAACAGTGATAGAAGGCCGAAGCTGCGACATGCCGGGTACTGGATACTTGGGGCACCACAACGTCAAATGTCAGATTGGTGGCGGACGAAGGAAGTGAATAAGACTGCATTTTGACGTATCTAGAAGTTAGTTCATCGTCATCAGACAAAGTTGTATTGGGGAAACAAGTTAGAATACTCCAGGAAGTTGAAAGAATTTCTTTCCAAGCTAATGAGGTTCATGTCCGACTTCTGCGACTCAACAGCTGCAGAAATCTCGTGCATATTCACTGGTTTATGGCGTCAACTATAGCCAAGTCAGAGCTGACCACGATTACCTTCAAATGCATAATCTTCGTCGGGTACTTGAGGTCTTCTTACGCCTGCCGGAGAGAAACCAGGACCGCCAGTGAGGCTGCCTACTTGACTAGGAACCAAAGAACTATCTCTCCTGCTCTGAGAGCTTCCTCGCATACGAATTTCAATATGGTCCAATGGCATGTTGTGATCACTCTCGACCATTCCGAACACTCCACTTGATGAGCTATCGCCTGCATTATCCCACGGGAACATAGAACTCTTTTGCGATCCGAGGTCTGCATTCTGTGTTCCAAATTCAATGCCCAAATCTCCGGTAATGCTGGCGTCCCGAGATATCCGTCTTCCTTGACCAGGTTCCTTAATTTGCAATATGAGCATGCAGCGAGCTGATATGCGAATGGTACTTGCCTCCGAGGAACGGAGATTGTCTTGTAGCACAAGATCTGCATCTGTCGGTCGTCGTTATCGATCCAGTATTGATGTCGAGGATTATTTGATATACCTTCATATTCAGCTATTGGCCCACTGTACCTTGCCTGCCCAGCAAAAGCTCCCGGTACCCACATTTCTGCATCAGAAACCCCATTTGCATCAACTCTCTTCTCGAGCTTCCGACGCTTGTGAGGATGATCATCTAGATCTGTCAGTTCGGAGGGATCGTGGCGCCAATAACGGACGTACCACTGGGATGAATGTGAAAGCTACCGGTTCTCGCTTCGACTTGGACTTTGAAGTTCTCCTGCCAAAAGTTCGCCAGTGCCGATGCGCAAACTTTGATATCAACTTGTGAGGTCATCATAGATAAACGAGTCGTGATCAGACGTACTGCAGCTGGGCACACCCCAGACTTTTTCCTCTAAAATTCGTTCTGAACGTTTTTCCCTTTGCTTCTGTTCGAAAATATGACGTAACAGATCCTGAGCTTGGACGTAGTGAGCCCGTGCAGTCTTTTAGGTATCGCTGTCATTCCTCCTGAAACCGTCAAGTTTGCAACCACTCACTTTCAGTTCGTCATCAGTAAGCTCTGTTCGAGCGTCTAGCAACAAACGCGTGATCTTCTTCGGCTTTTTTAGATTAGCGTTGGCCCGGCCGCGTTCTTCTAAAGTTATGTCTTGCAAGGGGATAGGTAAATTATCTTGAGTCAATAATAAGCGCGAAAATGAAGTAGCTGAGCTGAAGGTAGACAAGGGAGTCGAGTGAGGCGATGCCGAACCAGGCAGATAGTGAATATTCTCTATGAAAAATTACTCCAGACAACTTGTCGCGACATTGTTCCCAACTGACCCTTGTGCGAATATGGATCCCTCTTTTAATAATACCAGGGACAAATCAGAAGACCTGATAACGAATTTTGCTGAGCGCCAACCTTGCGTTTCGACTTTTTCTTCGAATCATCCTCTGTTGGTGCACTGGGACCCATATCCGGTTCTTTCTCAAAGTTGAAATCCATATGTGAGTCAATCTCAGGCATGCCGTAAACCGTATCAACACTGATACTATCATCATTGATTTAGCCCACAGAGAGAAGTCTTTGAGCTTACGCCTCTTTGTCTTTAGCGGAATCTGCCCAACCAAGCTCCTGAGCTAGTTCATCGGCAAGTCCTGCAATATCCAAACCATCAGATAGCGCAAAAATGTTATCGTCAAACCCGAAATCGATGGCCTGCGATGACGATGGGCCAAAAGCGTCATTCTCACTATTACCATGGTATGACAGGTCAAAAGAAGCGGATAAAACATGATCGTGATGTTCAGTGAGTGTGTGTAACTCCGTTGGTGGAGTTTCTGCTTGAAACGGTGGATTGGCTTCAACTTTTTTCCGTCTTCTACGCGTGCCTGGTTCCGCAGGATCGTAGTCCTCGTCATCGTTGTCCACTACCATTGGGCGATGATCTTCAAAAAAAAAAAACCCCGTCAGATGCAAATGATCAGGTCAGTCCATTTCCCACCTCCGATATTCAGGTATTCATCCCAATCCTGTATGTCAGATAGGTAATTTGTCGGGTCCTAACGAAGAGAGAAGACATACTGCAACAAATGCATCGAAGTCAATAGCAATAACAGCTTTGGAATTAGCTGTCAAAGTGATAGCAGAGGGACTACAGAGAGTAGCTGAATTTCATGTATTCGTTTTGATGGAGTATTGGCTCACCGGACAGATGGTTGGAGCATTTGGAGGCGTGCGTCCAATGTGGCATTACACCGAAATTCCTGTACAACTTTCTTCAAGGACGCGAAGCAACTTGTCACATCATTCAGGAAGATATCTTGTTTGACTTCACTCATATAATAAATCAGTCAAATTCCTGGTTCAATAGAAAACTTTCGCACCTTTGTAAATGCTAATTGCCAGGTTGAATGTTTTTACTCGATAACATATGTTCGTTAGCATTTGCAGGGGAAGCCTTACCGAGCTACTCCAACAAGAAGGTTGCTGGACAACCTCAAAGCGAGAGGTTCTAAAGGTTCAGCAATTAAATCACATAGTTGAGCAATATCTGCCGTGAGGATGGATCGTTTAGGCAACTTTTTGAAAACTGATTTAGAGCCGAGAGTAGCGGCGAGCCTGATAACAGATATTATGACTTAACAAGATCAGAGATAACGCGACCTCTGACCAGAGAAGGCCGAAGCCACTATCACGGCTAGCGAGTAATTCCGGAGAAAAAAACATCCCTAAAGAGCAAGCTCTATATTGATCAAGTTGTTCGGTATGTATCAGCAAACAGGACTGAGTAAGATCAAGGGTTCGCGTAAACGTACAAATTACTGTTCAATCTTGAGTGACAATCCGAGTGAATAACAAGATTCAATGAGTTTCAATGTTGGCGATCATGGGGTACTGATAAAAATCGAGAAGACGTTAGCGATAAGTAGACAAGTAAATCAGCGTCAGCCTGGCGATCTGTAATGAGACGTTCAGATGACTAATTCGCGGGGTTTAAAAAGGCACTACCATCATTGGGTTAGACGAGTTACGAGCTAGACCCGTGCCGAAGGCACGGGTCTAGCTCGTTGGGGGCTTCGCCCCCAAACCCCTGACTGAGACCCAGCCGCTTCGACATCCAACTCAATGCTTAATTCCAGCCCCAACTTTGCTGCACTCAGCTAGGGCCTTGACTTCAAAACTCAATGCTTATTTCTGGCCCCAACTTTGCTGTGCTCAGTTAGGGCCTTGACTTCAAAACTCAATGCTTAATCCTGGCCTTAACTTTGCTGCACTCAGTTAGGGCCTTGACTTCAAGACTCAAGCTTAATCCTGGCCCTAACTTCACTGCACTCAGTTAGGGCCTTGATTTCAACACTCAATGCTTAGTCTGGTCCCAATTCCATATTAGTAAACCAGTCTCTAACCTGTGATTTTGGCATGAGTCTTTCTTATATGTATTATTTGTGCAGTCCATACAGAATTTTACAATTACAGTGCTACTATCAAAGTATAAAATTATCAAGTACTAAAATTCTTAGAAGTTAGTCAAAATATTTTAATCTATGAATAGCAATATTCACATTTGTAAACCATCCAGGATTTTTTGATAAACAATATTTGCTATCTTTCCTGATGTATTGTCTGGTGACAAAATCACCTTGATATGATTGCCAGATGTGCATTGAGACAGTGCAACATAAAGTTGT